>QVTF01006956.1:0-115000 GCA_003573665.1 Oxygymnocypris stewartii | reverse complement strand
AAAACATGTAAACAAAGTCAAAGTCAGAAAAAGTCATGATTAAGAGCGTTTGATCCATACAAACAATGATGCAAGCATACATTTGAATTCTTAAAAAAAAAAAAGGACATTATTTATACAGACTGCCATAAATATAATAATCTCACATTGTGCATGCTGAGAAATCTCATCAGCCAAATAGTGCACATCCATAACGCGTGACTTCGAAGCTCATATTAGAAATACACGATTCCTTAATTATGCTCAAATGCATAGATATGATCAAATCTATAGATGTTTAGAAATCTTGTACAGAGAAACATACAGGAGTACATTACAAAGCGTTATTCTGTAAACATCAGAAACGAACAGATTTGTGAGTCTAATCCACCCCATCAAAGCCCTGAGCATTTTCAATCGCCATGAGCAGCTTCTCACGGAGCTCCTCGAACGACTCGTACGGAGGGAGATCCAGCCGGTTGAAGCTGATGGAGAGACACAGTACAAGTCATGAACGAGACAGACAGACAGACAGGTGCAGAACAGACAGACAGATCTCTCACCAGGTGTGCGCTCGGGGCAGTTTGTCCCTCGTGCCCCACTGTTCAATAGTGAACAACTGCGGCCCGTTGGATCCTGAGAAATCACAGAAAGTCACTTTATCAAACTACCCGAGAAGCCATTCAATGAAGCGAGCACGGACATTAATATTAATGAGCGTCGTGAGATGGGGGCGGGGCTTACCGTAGAGCTCAGCGAAGCCGTTCATCGGGACACGGGACGTTCCCGTCACAAACTGCAGCAAACGGATTCGCTTTTCTGCATCCATCAGCAACACCGTCTGAAGTACCATCAACAAATTCAGATCAATTCATTCTGTAAGTTGTGCAGTTACAGGGATTTTACCACGGCTAAAGGGGTTTTAGGTACATGCTGTGCACAACAACAACCCCTGATCATGGTCAGAATCACCTACGTACATCATAAGCAGAGCTGCTCAATTATAACAAATTCAGAATCACAATTATTATGTTCAATACTGAAATCATGGTTATTTTGTGATTATACACAACTGTTATATCACGATTACTCAGAGATTGAAAACATCATGTAATTATTCATGTTTTTAAATGTCTCTTTGACATCGGATGTGCATGAGCATCAAATATTATTTGACTGGAAAAAAAACAAAGAGCAACAACATAAAAATAAAATAATATACATAGAATGTATATACATATGCAAATAATATTACAAATAAATTAGATTCAAATAAATACCTCTGGATTTATTCAAAACACACACACGCAAGCACGCACGCGCGTGTATATCTGTATTTGTGTGTGTGAGTGTATGTGTATCTGCATGTGTGTGTGTGTGTATGTGCGTGTGTATGTGTGGGTGTGTATGTGTGTGTGTATCTGCGTGTGTGCGTGTGTGTGTGTATGTGCGTGTGTGTGTATGTGCGTGTGTGTGTATGTGTGTGTGTATCTGCGTGTGTGTGTATGTGCGTGTGTGTATCTGCATGTGTGTGTGTGTATGTGCGTGTGTGTGTGTGTATGTGTATGTGCGTGTGTGTGTGTGTATCTGCGTGTGTGTGTGTGTATGTGCATGTGCGTATGTGTGTGTATGTGTGTGTGTATCTGCGTGTGTGTGTATGTGCGTGTGTGTATATCTGTGTGTGTTTGTACGTGTGTGTACGTGTATGTGTATCTGCGTGTGTGTGTGCGTGTGTGTGTGCGTGTGTGTGTGTGTGTATCTGCGTGTGTGTGTGTGTGTTAAAATAAAAACTAAAATAATAAATAAATAAATTAGATTTCAAAATAAAAAAATCAATTATAGGAACTGTTGTTTTAGTGTATTTCTGCAGTCTATTAAAACTAAAACAAGAGCACTGCTGTAATGGAAAGGGACACACTGCATTTATAGCAAAAAAGACCAAACTGAATACAGCCCAATAACCGTATTATGTCAATTTTCTTGTTTTTATAATCGCTTAAATCCAAAATTACAACTAAAATTAAAATTAGACTTGAACAAAAGCAGATATGATTTGATTTTTAATAATAATAAAACATGTCAGGAATCAAATCTGACCTTCCAGAACCAGATGATGGCATGGGTGATTTGGGTTGTAGCTGTTTTTATATTTGGTGTTTTCTCTCCAGTCGTTGACGTCCACGTCTCCTAAGCCACACATCAGCAGCTGAGGAACACAGAGAGGTCAGCGGTGCTCGGACAGCTCGGACGAATAAAGGACACACAGATGCTCTCACCTCCAGCTCGTTCTCATCAAAGATCTTGATCAGGTCCTGAGGAATCAGCTCATAGAAACCCTGCAGATAAAACACAAGTCAGTCAGACTCTCAGCGGGCGGCAATGACCCGAACCGACTGAACGAGGGTCTGTACCTCCTTGAAAGCCGTCATCTGTCTCTGGATCCGATCTACAAACCTCCACTGCATCACCAGACTGCAAAGAAACACCAGAGAAGATGGTATTATATCTTCAAGTATGTCCCATGTGAGAAATGTCTCGGTTATAGTCATTGTGGCTTGTCTGTGTGCCACTAGAGGGCGGTACAACATACTGAATATACTCCTTTTTGTTGTTGTCATCGATCACAATATCAGCACCTCCTGGTTTCAGCTCATGCTGGTGCGTCTGAGGAAGAGATCAGATCAAAATACACAAATCATATCTTTAGGAAAGTCTAGAGGACGTTATTTACAGGAATAGGCCACCTAAGTCTTACCAAATGTATTAATTGCATTACATTTATTCATTTAGCAGATGACTTACAATAAGAATACATTATAAAGAGGCAAACAAAAAGGTGTTGTCGTACAACATCGTTCAGAGCAAAACTAGCTAGACATGGAGAGGGTAAGGAAAGATACAAGAAGGAGCAGAAGTCAAGTGAAGACGGAAGAGAGGAGTTTTCAGGTATTACACAAAGCGTCTTGAATGTAAAGCAAAGCTGCACGGTGTGTATAGAGAGTAAAGCAGGACAGGTCACCTGTCCGAAGAGCTCCTCGTCGATGGTGAACCTGAGGTCCAGATCTGTGGGGTCGTTCTCCAAGATCCAGCGCAGGGAGTTAAAGTACTCGCTGTCCTGAAATAATGAGACACAAAACAACAGGTGTTTGAAACCTAATGATGACTGAACTAAAGCTCCATGGGACATTAAGCACAGTGTTCAAATATAACACTTCTTACTCATTACCCAGAAGCAAAGACTTTTTTTGTATTGAAATACTACTATGCTGTGCACACATACTATCTCCTGTTTTTTGTTATTATCATAATTTTTTCAGCTTTCTTAAAGTAACTGTGTTTTTAAAAAGTGGTTTCCTTGAAGTTTACATTTAACTGAATTGATAAACAAATTAAAAACTATATGGAAAAAAAGAATTACATTTAAATATAAACCTATATAAACAAGATATTTATATATGAATGAATGAATGGACAAATGTGAAAAAGAAAAAAATGTATGCATGCATATCTATATATATGTGCAATAAATTAAATCAAAATAAATATGAGAGACTATTTCAATGTAGTGCACTTCTACAACCTACTGAACATTTATGAAGGGGCAAAAGCAAACCAATGTACAGCACCTTTACTGGTCAAATTATTTTTTTTAATTGCCACCTTGATAAATTACATATTTAATTCAATGAGTTATTTATCACGATATAAACCGGGTATTTCATTTTGAGTTAGATTAGAATGTAATTTTGTGTAAACATGTCCATTTCAGGCACATTGCCTTGTGAAAGAGTATCTCACACAGTCATATACTGTACAATAAAATATTTGATAAATGCAGTAGATCATCCAAGTATTGCATGCAAAAAAATAAAAATATTCCCTCTGCACATTATACATAGAAGTGTTCAGCGATTCTGTAGGTGGTGTGGTAGTATGTTATTTCTCTCTCTTAAAAAGCACATTTAGAGCTGATGCTGATTGGTTGAGGTGCCTGTCACTCACCACTGACTCCATATCCTGTAACGTGATTGGCTTCTGCAGCATCATCTTGTAGAACGGCCGGATGAAGAAAGCTGTGCAGACAAAATCATTTCAGAGTAAACGATGACAGAATTATCACTGGAGTTTAGTAAATCAGTCTGATTGTATGCAGTGTTTATAGATAAAGTCAAACACTGTGAATATGAGTATTTATATTGATCTTGACCGGTTACTCACCATCCAGCAGCTTCCCGTGATAAACGGCCATTCCAGCCACCCGGCCGATGAACTTAAAATAGGACAGATGGTCCTCGTTACACAGACCTGAGTTGGGGTTGATCTGTAGGGTGTAGTTATCCCTGCAATATTCATAAAGCATTATTAAATCTGTTTTCTAAAAGATTTTAGCACGCTCTTAGTAGGGCTGTCAAAATGACTGGAAAACTAAATTCGAAATTTTGTACTTAAATATTATCAATATTTGAATTACATTCAAATTTAAAATTCATAACTTCAGTTAGTGGGAAAAAAGATTGTCTTCTCTCTTGATGCCACAAGAGGGCGCATCGAGCAAAATATTACAAATGCACGTTTCTTTAAAGCAATAAAATAACACGACTACCTTTGAAAAAAAAAAAAGAGCATAATGTTTATAAACCATATATAATTAATTAGGTTGCTTAAACAATTAGAAATTGTATGCATGTACAGTTTAATACAAAGGACCGAAAACCAATCACAAATAGTACTTTTTTCATTTACAAACATGAGACGCAGTGGGATGGAGAAAAACTGACAAAGTTTTGAGAAATGTTTTATAAAAGCTGAACTTGTCTCTTGTGCGAGACGCGACGCGAGTGCAACGGTGATAGATGTCCCTCTAGAAAAAACGATAAATATGCGCGAACGGCTTGGTTTCAGTTTTGCCATAAACAACATCATCATTGATGTTCTCTTTTTCCACAATATTTGATATTTCTAGTGGGTTCAACTGGATAGGCTTAAAAAAGCATTAAAATGCATCGTCATTGCATCTTGTGTGCACTGATAAGGCTGCCTGACGCACACCTAAAATTCAAATGCAACGTTTTTTAAATTTTAAATTCGACGAATATTGGAAATTCAAATTCATTTTTGACAGCCCTAGTTCTTAGCCAGCGCAACACACAAGAGTGTATTTAAAGACACGATTTGACTGAAGGAGATATAAAGCTGCATCACTCACGTGGCAGAATACTCAAACAGCCCATAATACGGGTTGAACATTTCCTTGGAGATCAGGAAGAACCATTCCCTGGCCACGCCCCCATAGTCCAGCCCCTTCTCCCCCTCAAACTCCACCCAGAGGCGGGCCTTTAGCAGGTCTGAGCGTTTGACGGACAGAATGCGCCGGTACGAGTCCTCCAGGACCGCGTTACGTCTCACGTTCAGCTCGAAGCGGTTCGGGATCTCCGCCTGGAGAACCAAGGAAAGAATGACTTTGACTGGATCATACACATAAGATGATGAAATGATTATTAGTTCATATATTTCCCAGCCCACACAGAAGAAAAGCGGATTCAGAAGCAAGAATAGTTTTACTTTTTTTCATGAAAGCCAAATATAAATAGGGCCAGTTTTGATTTCATGTGGTCTTTGAAGTAATAAAAACAGGTCTATATTGCACTACTGAAAAAAGGTGAATATAACTGATAAACATTAACAATATTTTAAACAACACAATCTTGAAATTATGTTCAGTGTGATAACTGTGGTTAAGGAAAGACTTAAAAAGTCTTGACTGCTAAATTATTATTATTATTAACAATAAAATTCAATAATAATACAAAATATTGTTTATTTATCATATTTATCAATTAGTAATATTTTGTATATTTTATTTAGTAATAATAATAATCAGAATAACTTCGTATTAGTAGTAATAATAAATACATACGGCGAAATTGCATGGCCATACAAACAAGCACAGCAAACCAGCTTAATAAATACATGTCTTATTATTATATCTGTAGTGATTTGAACAAACTGGGTTCAAAATTCTGCTCTTTGATAAACCCTAAAGATGTTAAGATCTGGATGGGGCAGGAAAAAACTCAAAGCTGGAGAAGGAGAGAGGCGTACTGGTTTCTTGAGTTTCTTGCGGAAGTACTCGTACTTCTGTTTATAGTCTCTGGAGTAAGGCACGGCCTGAAATAAAGCAGAACACAATCATTTCACCAATAATCCACGAGCTCGTATCTGCTCAGATGCACCCGACAGAGATCATTCAACTCATCCTGGACTAATATAACCCCCCCACACCCCCCTTACAGGAAACCAATGGGAAGAAATGTACAGGGTTTCAGGCTCAGAATATGTCTAGAAACAAGATATGGCAAAGATCATTGTGCTTTACAGCGGTCTCTCTCAATGTGATCCATTAATGTCTGTTTCTGCCAGCTTCAGTGCCTGACCGTACAGGACCTTTAACAGAAACAGAACAACACTTACTGGACCGGTGATGGCTGAACTCTGTAGTCTTGGGTCCTCCCACTGAGTGTTTTTTGTGTCTAAAAAAAAAAAAAAATGCATTTGAAAAATATAAATAAAATCAAAACAACAATAAAGTTATAAAAAAATATTTATAAAAAGGTATAAAAAATAAAAAAAATATTTAAAAAAAAATAACAATAACAATTTGTAAAATAAATTACAAATAATACATTTTTAGAAATATTATTTAAAATGTAAATAAAGATTAGTAAAAATAAAATTGGAGTTATTAAAAATAAAAATAAAGGTTTACAAACATAATATACAATATTTGTAAAAATATTATATTAAATATATTTTTTTTTGCATATGGTTCCTAGAAGAATTGTACAGATTCTTAGAAGTTGTTTTAGATAGGCATGGTTATGAATGTGCCACTTACGGTGATCAATGTAGAAGATTCTGCCGTCACTATGTACTCGCTCCTCCCAACCAGGCTACAGGAAACAACACACACACACACACACACACACACACACACACAGAGAGACACACACACACACACACACCTTTTCACCCTCTGTCCTGAACAGCATGTCATTTAAACCATGGCCTCATCCTCTGATTATGACATCAGCGATGACATCACCTGTCTTACCGGCAGTGGACCGAGGTCAGAGGGATCGAGGGAGACTCTCCTCAAGTGCACGGGAACCTTCAGGCGGGGGTCGTCCTGTGATGAAAACAGGATGGCAAACACAGGAAGTGCATTTCAGTGTAAACAATGGTGAAATCAAACCATGCACAGGAAAAGCAAAACAAACACTAGTCATATAACCATGATGCAGCACCATGTCTTGTCTTACCCATGTGGTGGTCTTAGTTGAGTGGTTTATGAAGAAGGGCCGTCCGGTCGGAGTGCTGCGCACCTCCCAGCCGGCCGGCATCAGGCCCGGATGCTCCGGCGAGTGAGCGAGTGTGTGCTGCGGGGACACATCCGGGGAGAGCAGCGGCGGAGCGTACACTGTGGGATTCACGGCTGCTGCTGCTGCGGGCTCAGGGGGCGGCTGTATGAGCTGAAATACACAGGTCAAAGGTCAGGGGACTGAGGGATGAGCTGGAGAAATATTTGGCGGTATTCCACAACAAATTAGGACTGCATGAATGTTTAATGTCTGAAAATGATGAAATTTAGGAAATCCACAAAAAGTTGGACTGTAAAATAAAATTATTTTGATGATGATTATTATAATATGATTTTTCTTGTATATTCATTTTTTTTTAAAGATTTTTACAGTGAAATATTACAATAGTAACATTTCTTATTTAATTTAATATTTTTTTAGTAATAGTAATAACAGTTTATATTTATTAAAAAACAAAAAAACAACAACAATAATACTGATATATAAAAATCACAATATTTTTGGTCAAATTGTGCGGCTGTACAAACAAGCATGATAATAATAACAATAATATTAATAATAATAATAACATCAAATATTATAATCTTGGCTGAAAATGTTATGATTCGCTGTTATTGTTGTTATTAATATTATACTGTGCAGCCCAACAAATTAATTGTTCAGCCCATAAAATTTTACATCACAACTTGTCATTTCACTTGAAAAAAACAAAAAACATTGTAATAGTTTTTCCTCGAACCGTGCCGCACAACCCCAAACGCTGATAGAGCCTTCTCTAGAGCAAGATCTTCTCAACCAGGACTGAGAAGTAGAGGTCTACTACCCAATAATGCTATCCGAAACACGAAAATAATTCGGGACCCGTCGGGTTCGTGTTAATGTTTAATGAATAGCTTCGGGCTCGGGTCGGGCTTGTAGCTAAACAAACTATATGCAGTAGGCTACGCTGCTTTAATAGATGCACGCACACACATTAATGCACACAGATATCAGAGATACACAGCACGGAAACATAAATAGCTTCAATAGTCTGACTCGTAGCGTTATATTCCTCTGCAGTGAGTGGGTCAAATCACTGTTATTGAAGTAACTAAGCCTCCTTGCTTGTAGAGAGAGAGGTGCAGACGCAGGTTCACACATCCCCCTCTCGCTAATTCAAATAAATGATATAATTAATTAATACAAAAATAAATGCAATCGTACCGCACTACATCTCCGTGTCTAATTTAAAGCAGGCCGATTATCTGACGAAAATGACCATATTTTGCATGTTGGAAGAATTATCATCTTGTCGTATACAACCATTAAAAAACTGAATGGAAGCAGCATTTATGTGACCGCTGCACCTGATGTTCATAAACTTCCAAAACTGGTAAGTGTTTTTTATTTTACCTTGAGAACTGGCTGAGCCTTGATGAATCTGTTTCTTTATGTGTAGCCTATTTGATTACTGACCGTTGCATGCAATCGTAAAATACAACATCTTTAAAAGAAAACGATTTCAGGCTCTAAATTGAACTGTGCCGCTCGGGTCGGGTCAGAAGATCTCGGGTACGGGCTTCAGTTTAAAGCCTGTGCAGACCTCTACTGAGAAGTACCTGAATGAGCGGTCGTGTCCAGGTCGTCATCCTGCTGTTGTGATTGACGAAATAAATTCTCCCTTTACTGTCCTGCTTCTCCTCCCATCCCGGGGGCAGCCCGGAGGACGTGGGTAATAACTACAGGAAAGAACAGAAAACGGCAAAGTGAGTAAGATGGAGAGCAAAAACCGGAAACAATCTATTACAGATCGTCTGTTTGGTTCATAAATAGCCATAAGTTAGCGGCTCGGCTCTCAAACACACGGTCCTCTGGGAGCAGATGTGAGCGGAGCTGCAGCTGATGTGATGTATTGCACGGTTCAGGGCATGCTGGGAAATCTGGGGCAGCTAAGATTACACATCATGTGCTGAGAGACTGAGAAAAACACTCCATATTCTGCTGAAACTAGGGCACATTGCGAGCGCTCGGTCTGGACTCAGACGGACGGATACAGTATATGTATGACTGCTTTGATGCTCTCACCACGGGGTGAACAGGATGCTCTTCCACCGTTACGGTCTGTCCACTTCCTCTGCGGCTGCCGTGACCCTGCGGCTGATGAAAACACAAGACACACTCTGTTACATACTGTTACACTGTTACTGGAACACCAGCTTTAAATGTTACAATGTAACAAGCTGCTATTATTCATGTTCCGTTTCACAAAACGGAACTGTAAGAGGACGTTGAAGATCTTGATGAAGATGTTTATTGCAGCAGAGCAGTGACAAAGCACATGTTGTACCTTGGGTTCAATGGAGTTGGAATGAACCCAGAACATCTTAACCTTTTCTACATTTTCAGTTTACTACCCTTCATGTAAATGAAGTTGCTCCTGTCGTAACAGCTGTAGTCTGTATGTTGTTAAGTTCGGACACCTCTTTGTCTGTCCCTCACCTGCTCCCATTCTACAATAGGTCACCATTTCCTCAGGATGTGATCATCCCAAATGGTCCACAAACAACATAACTGTTGACTTTCTTCTTTTCTATAATAATGAAGCCATTTTGGGAAATGAGCATGATCAAACATACTGTGGAGTGGAAGCTGGGTCGAGGTAGACTATAGATTCTTACAGAACGTTTTGGTTGTTGATTGGTCGATACAGCGCTCAACTAAAATTCACAAACTGTGTATATCACCATGCAGAACTCTATCAATGAACAACTATCAATGTTAATTTAAATATCAAACTTTGGCAATAAGTCACTTGAGGTTATGCTAAATTATGAATATAGTCATTGTGTCACTTGGAGCATCATGACTATGAATCATGATGCTGCACCTGTCACAAAAACATCAAGACACATTGTGATTTTTGTATTTGTGGCTTAATGTGAGGAATAGTTGCTATATATTGTCACATATAAAATTGGGATCTTGCAGAAATGTCTGCAAGAAGTTAGAAAACATGAGTTGCTGTAGATCATCAGAGTGACTTAGATAGATAGTTTGGGGTTGGTAAGATATTTCAATGTTTTTGAAAGACAAAGTCTCACCAAGGCTGCATTTATTTGAAATATTACAATTTAAAAAGTAAATAAAATATTGAATATTTAAAAAATAATTTATTTCTGTGATGCGCAGCTGAATTTTCAGCATCATTATTCCAGTCTTCAGTGTCACATAATCTTCAGAAATCACTCTAATATACTGATTTGTTGCACAATAAATATTACTGATTATTATCAATGTTGAAAACAGTTGTACTGCTTCATATTTTTGTGGAAACTGCGGTGCATTTAATTTTTCTGGATTCTTTGATGAATAGAGTGCGTGCGTGCGTGCGTGCGTGCGTGCGTGAGTGAGTGCGTGAGTGAGTGAGTGCGTGAGTGAGTGCGTGAGTGCGAGCGAGCGAGTGTGTGAGTGAGTGCGTGAGTGAGTGAGTGAGTGCGTGCGTGCGTGAGTGGGTGCGTGAGTGAGTGCGTGAGTGCGTGAGTGCGTGAGTGAGTGCGTGAGTGAGTGCGTGCGTGCGTGCGTGCGTGAGTGAGTGCGTGAGTGAGTGCGTGCGTGCGTGCGTGAGTGAGTGTGTGAGTGAGTGAGTGCGTGCGTGCGTGAGTGGGTGCGTGAGTGAGTGCGTGCGTGAGTGAGTGCGTGAGTGAGTGCGTGAGTGAGTGCGTGAGTGAGTGCGTGCGTGCGTTGAGTGCGTGAGTGAGTGTGAGTGAGTGCGTGAGTGAGTGTGAGTGAGTGAGTGCGTGCGTGCGTGAGAGTGCGTGACTGAGTGAGTGAGTGGGTGCGTGAGTGAGTGCGTGAGTGCGTGCGTGAGTGAGTGCGTGAGTGAGTGAGTGGTGCGTGCGTGCGTGAGTGAGTGCGTGAGTGAGTGCGTGCGTGCGTGAGTGAGTGTGTGAGTGAGTGAGTGCGTGTGGTGAGTGAGGGGTGCTGAGTGAGTGAGTGCGTGCGTGAGTGAGTGCGTGAGTGAGTGCGTGCGTGCGTGCGTGCGTGGTGAGTGAGTGCGTGAGTGAGTGTGTGAGTGAGTGCGTGAGTGAGTGAGTGAGTGAGTGCGTGCGTGCGTGAGAGTGCGTGACTGAGTGAGTGAGTGGGTGCGTGAGTGAGTGCGTGAGTGCGTGCGTGAGTGAGTGCGTGAGTGAGTGCGTGCGTGCGTGCGTGCGTGAGTGAGTGAGTGGGTGCGTGAGTGAGTGCGTGCGTGCGTGAGTGAGTGTGTGTGAGTGAGTGCGTGCGTGCGTGAGTGAGTGTGTGAGTGAGTGAGTGCGTGCGTGCGTGAGAGTGCGTGAGTGAGTGAGTGAGTGGGTGCGTGAGTGAGTGAGTGCGTGAGTGGTGCGTGAGTGAGTGCGTGCGTGAGTGAGTGCGTGAGTGAGTGCGTGAGTGAGTGTGTGAGTGAGTGAGTGAGTGAGTGCGTGGTGTGCGTGCGTGAGTGAGTGAGTGGGTGCGTGAGTGAGTGTGCGTGCGTGAGTGAGTGTGTGAGTGAGTGAGTGCGTGCGTGCGTGCGTGAGTGAGTGAGTGAGTGAGTGAGTGAGTGAGTGAGTGGTGCGTGAGTGAGTGCGTGCGTGCGTGAGTGAGTGCGTGCGTGCGTGAGTGAGTGCGTGCGTGCGTGCGTGAGTGAGTGCGTGCGTGCGTGCGTGCGTGAGTGAGTGCGTGAGTGAGTGCGTGAGTGAGTGCGTCGTGAGTGAGTGAGTGAGTGCGTGCGTGAGTGGGTGGTGAGTGAGTGGCGTGCGTGAGTGAGTGCGTGCGTGAGTGCGTGAGTGAGTGCGTGAGTGAGTGCGTGCGTGCGTGAGTGAGTGCGTGAGTGAGTGCGTGCGTGCGTGAGTGAGTGTGTGAGTGAGTGAGTGCGTGCGTGCGTGAGTGGGTGCGTGAGTGAGTGCGTGCGTGAGTGGTGAGTGTGTGAGTGAGTGTGAGTGAGTGCGTGCGTGCGTGCGTGAGTGAGTGCGTGAGTGAGTGTGTGAGTGAGTGCGTGAGTGAGTGTGTGAGTGAGTGAGTGCGTGCGTGCGTGAGAGTGCGTGACTGAGTGAGTGAGTGGGTGCGTGAGTGAGTGCGTGAGTGCGTGCGTGAGTGAGTGCGTGAGTGAGTGTGTGAGTGAGTGCGTGCGTGCGTGCGTGCGTGAGTGAGTGAGTGGGTGCGTGAGTGAGTGCGTGCGTGCGTGAGTGAGTGTGTGAGTGAGTGCGTGCGTGCGTGAGTGAGTGTGTGAGTGAGTGAGTGCGTGCGTGCGTGAGAGTGAGTGAGTGAGTGAGTGGGGCGTGAGTGAGTGAGTGCGTGAGTGGGTGCGTGAGTGAGTGCGTGCGTGAGTGAGTGCGTGAGTGAGTGCGTGAGTGAGTGTGTGAGTGAGTGAGTGAGTGCGTGCGTGCGTGCGTGCGTGAGTGAGTGAGTGGGTGCGTGAGTGAGTGCGTGCGTGCGTGCGTGAGTGAGTGAGTGAGTGAGTGAGTGAGTGAGTGAGTGGGTGCGTGAGTGAGTGTGCGTCGTGCGTGTGAGTGAGTGCGTGCGTGCGTGAGTGAGTGCGTGCGTGCGTGCGTGAGTGAGTGCGTGAGTGAGTGCGTGAGTGAGTGCGTGAGTGAGTGCGTGCGTGAGTGCGTGCGTGCGTGCGTGAGTGAGTGCGTGCGTGCGTGCGTGAGTGAGTGAGTGCGTGAGTGAGTGCGTGAGTGAGTGCGTGAGTGAGTGCGTGCGTGCGTGCGTGCGTGCGTGCGTGAGTGCGTGAGTGCGTGAGTGCGTGAGTGAGTGCGTGAGTGAGTGCGTGAGTGAGTGCGTGAGTGAGTGCGTGAGTGCGTGCGTGAGTGCGTGCGTGAGTGAGTGCGTGAGTGAGTGCGTGAGTGAGTGCGTGAGTGAGTGCGTGAGTGAGTGCGTGCGTGCGTGCGTGCGTGCGTGAGTGAGTGAGTGAGTGCGAGCGAGCGAGCGAGTGCGTGAGTGCGTGAGTGAGTGCGTGAGTGAGTGCGTGAGTGAGTGCGTGAGTGAGTGCGTGAGTGCGTGTGTGCGTGAGTGAGTGCGTGAGTGCGTGCGTGAGTGAGTGCGTGAGTGAGTGCGTGAGTGCGTGTGTGCGTGAGTGAGTGCGTGAGTGCGTGCGTGAGTGAGTGCGTGAGTGAGTGCGTGAGTGCGTGTGTGCGTGAGTGAGTGCGTGAGTGCGTGCGTGAGTGAGTGTGTGAGTGAGTGAGTGCGATGCGTAGACTGACCGTGAGGGATGTGCGTCTGTCGTTTCCAGCCTGCAGTCTGTTGAACTCTTCACAGAATCCCGTGAACTCCATCGGGGAGTGGGGGGGCGGCGGCGAGCGCTCGCTGAGGCTGTTATAAAGCGTGGACTCATCTGCCGTTATGATCTCCCAGCTCTGCAAAACACACACGCAGATGTGAAAGTGTGTCGTTTGTCCGGGAGTTTTGAAGAAATCACAGAAGTAAGTGTGTGTGTGTGAGTACCTCAGGTGACTCTCTGCGCTCGTGGTTCTCGCCATGCTCAGATATTTGTCTGCGTGTGTGGAACGCCCGCTGGGACTCGCTGTGTGTATCCTGTCTCTGTTCATTGTCTCTTTGACTGTCCCTGTAAATCAGGACAGAACACACACACTTCAGTGCTCAAACTGACCCAGAACCTCTCAAACGAAGCAGGTGAGAGCGCCGCTGACCAGAGC
This sequence comes from Oxygymnocypris stewartii, assembly GCA_003573665.1. Taxonomy (NCBI): domain Eukaryota; kingdom Metazoa; phylum Chordata; class Actinopteri; order Cypriniformes; family Cyprinidae; genus Oxygymnocypris; species Oxygymnocypris stewartii. The sequence continues at coordinate 100,992 of QVTF01006956.1, read as the reverse complement.
AGAGAAAGGAAACAAGCGGCCTGTCTTTGCTATAACAGGATGAGTTTTGTGTAGGGAGTAATGACCTGCTGATTGTTTCCTTAAAATCTATAGAAAACAAATACTTGATATCACAAAAACCTGTATTTAGAGGCTCTAAATGATTTGTTTATACCCTGGTTATGAAAACTCCTGACCATTTTTTATGATTTAAAAAAACAACCTTTATAATATAATACATAATGAAAAAAAATTTTTTTTTATTTTTTATTTTTATTAAATAATAAAATACAAACAAATAAAGATAAAATAAAATCAATCTCTAAACAAAACAAGACCAAAAACTGAACTATGATATCACAATTTTTTTTTATTTAGAGGCTCTAAATGATTCGTTTATAACCTGGATATGTAAACTCCTTAACCTTTTGAAATATGATTATTTTTTTATTATATATACATAGTGAAAGGGAAAAAATTATTTATTCGTCAAACTAAAAATAAGACTAAATGAAATAAAATATTAACAAAACAAAATAAACACTAAAAATAAAGACTAAATAAATAATAATAAAAAATATATAAAAAAATAAACATATGTAAAAAAAATAAAAAAAATAAACATATGTACGTAAAGTAAAAGAAAAAAAGAACAATTTAATAAAAAATAAAAAAACAAGACAAGGTAAATATAAAAACCAAAAATAATAATATACATCTAAATAAAATACTGGTAAAGTCTTAATGGCTTTTTGTTTCTCAGTCAAAGTGCAAAATATATATTTGATGTGCTAAAAACATATTTAACAGCAATTATAGTGAACTGTAACTCAGATGGTCAGACATGACTAGCAATATTTTGAATATGAATGATTGTTTATAATTTAGTGCTATGCCAGCCGGCTATATTCATGGCAAAAAAAAATAAAAATATATATATATATATATATATATATAAAACAACAAATACAAATTCATAAAAGTTTTTTTTTTTAAGTTTGTCTTTGATGTAAAAAAAAAAAAAAAAAAAAAAAAAAATCTTATTTCATATATTTACATGTCATATTGGTCTGGTGTACATTGCTGGTTGTGTATATGCATGTTTCTAATGTTGGTTTAAAGTGGGAGATCATTACTGGATGGTGGGTCTGTGCCATTGGCTGGTCCTGCTCTCGTGGTTGACGTAGTAGGTTCGTCTCAGGTTGTCCTGCCTCTCCTCCCAGCCAGGGGGCAGCGCAGGCAGCTGGTGAGGATGGTGAGGACTGCATAATTCATGAGACTCTAAAAACTCCCAACCAGGCTACAAGACAGAAATCAGTATTAAAACACAGGACTGCATGCAATTCATTGGAAAAATCATGTCTGTTTATTTAATCTATGCATGAAAAGTTGATAACAAATTGACTTTATGGTTTAGAAATGTCATGTAACAACCCCTCTGGATCAGCCCGGACCGGAGTGACCAGGACAGGGCATTCAGGAACGATTAAGCTCTATTTAATCTAATGCTGGCAGCACTTCTGAGCGAGTTTCGGATGTCTGAAATCACGCCTGTATCTCTCGTACAACGAGAACCCTGAAGGAGACACGGCACCTGTACAATCAGAGCGGCTGGAAAAGTACACAGTGACTCTGCTGGTTCTATATTAAAGTTCTTGTGTATAAATATAACACCTGTATGTATGCACAAAACAAATGTCATTCGTTTCCTGAAGGCGTTGTGTCTTTTCTTTGGAAACCAAATGACACCCGATGCTAGTAAAACAACATGCATGGTCCGTGACAGAACATATCCTGTTTCTCGAAATAACACAAACAAAACTTCATTTTTATTGGTGTTTGGCTCAAGCTAGGATGTTCAAGTTCATTGCTAGGGCTTTGATATGTGTTTGCAAAGGTGTTCTGAATGATAAGCGTGTGACCCAATTTAAATATTTATCTCATTTTATTTTTATACAGTTTCTTTTTCTTTTTCCAGTTTCAGTTTTTTTTTGTGCATCAAGTTAAACTGCATGAAAATTAGAAATGTTTTAATGGAAACTAAATGAATTAAAACAAGTTTAAGGTTTTAAGTTTTGAAATATATATCGATTTTCAGTTTATTATTTTATTTCAGTTTCAATATTTTTTATGATTTTAGTTTTAGTTAACTAGAATATCCCTGGCTTAGACAAAACAAAACAAAACATAATTTTGAAATTTATATAGAATTTCAGTTTATTATTTTAGTTTTAGTTAACTATAATATCCCTGGCTTAGACAAAATAAAACAAAACAAATCAAAACATAAGTTTGAAATTTATATAGAATTTCAGTTTATTATTTTAATTTAGTTTCATTATTTTAGTTTTAGTTAACTGTAATAACCCTAACTCAGACAAAAAAAATTAATAATACAAAATCTTTCTTTAAATCATATGTTTTCCAAGCAAAATGTATATTTAATATACTAACAACAAATATAACTATAGTAACAGTGATGTTAGAACTAAACTACATTCACATTAAATTCGAATACAAATAAACACAGCTTCAACAAATATATAAATATAACCAACAACCATAATTCCTGTGTTTCTCTTGAAGGACATACATCTGTCTATCTGTCATTCTTCTGAGGAATAAACCCACAGCTCAAGGTCTCGATGTCTGAACGCTTTGTGAATAAGCGATTGTGCTTCAGCAAACAACGCATTCAAGGACAGGATACAACAGAAAGTGCAGATGGAGGAATATGAATGTTTTCATGGCCTCTCCATTCAACACAAAAACTTGAAGGAGGTAGTAAACATCAGTAAAGACACTTCTTACAAACATTAAAACTGTTGAAAATCATAGTCCTTCAGCTATTATATTATGCACCATACTGTAACTTTAACTCTTTCTGGTTCTTTTAGAGAACTTTGATTCTAGAATTAAAACGTTGTGTTTGTCACCAAAGCTTGTGTTTGTGTGCATTATTCTTACATCCAGATTCTCGCTCTGTTCGGCTGGGTCGTCCTCCGTGTCGCTGTTTTTGGGCAGGTATGTCATCTTCAGTCTAAGATGACCTTTCACCCTCGACTTGTGACTGTATCGAAAGAGTTAAACAAACACATCAACAAAAGAATTACCAGAAAAAACATCGTTTTAAACAAAACTCCACTGAAGTGTAACAGACGTGTTGACATGTTTGAAATGAAAACAGTTCACAGTTAAGTGACGTCGTAGAAGGTCAAAGGGCCTTTCACAACAGCAACAGAATGAAGTCAGAGAGCGTTAGGATGAAAACAATCACGTTTGGGGAATAAAGCATGCAGTAAAATCTCTGGTTAACCTTCTCGGGTGCAACAGGAAGTCCTTGAACGTGTACGGCCTTTCATTGTTGGGATTTTCTGTCTGTGGGTATAAAAGAAAGATCAAAATATTAGTAAATGAATAAATAAAGCATGAATTTTATTTCAAATTAAACACTGTTCATTACAAATAACCCGCGCAGGAAATAGTCTACGAAGTAAAGTGTCATGGATATTATTAGGTCTTAATGTTTATGATCACTCAGCCAAGCGACACACACACACACACACACACATAAATAGACAGACTTTAATGTTCACAGTGACTAATAATGAGGTGCAACGGAGCAGCTCCAAAACCAGAATGATTTGTTAAATCGGGAGCTTCTCTGAAAACATTATGAGGAGGACCTTCTAAAAATTACACCTATATTTAACCTACATTATTGACAATACAAGTCAGCAGCTTCAACAAAACATACAAATCCCCCGGTTTCACAGACAAGGCTTAAGCCTAGACCTAGACTAATATGTAAGTCTTAGCTGTTTCAACTGAAAGAAACTAGCACCGACTGATCTTGTGCCTCTGTTTTGTCTCAAGATGCACACCAGTAATGCTGTTTTTAAGCATGTTTATAAAAACGACTTAAATGTCCTAATTGAACTATGGCCTAGTCCTGGCTTAGTCTAAGCCCTGTCTGTGAAACCGGGCCATTGAGTTCAACACACAAGATACAAAGCTGACAAATACTCACGGGGATCTGGTGCAGAGGAACGTCCACTTGTCCGAGGAAGTCGTCCCTCGTCTGCAGAGAATCAAGAAAACACTGGTCAGAGATTCTGACACAGAAACAACTGGACATAACGCATACACAATACAGTCTTACTGAGCTAGTCTGAGATTAGTCTCAACCAGAGACGCAACCATACTAAACTTCTCAGCCGATACGATAGCTGGATATTCAGAATGATACCGATAGTTTAGTTTTCATAAGAAATACACTGTACACTCATCCCTCTCATTTGATAACTAATACTACAGATTCAAATAACAACAAACCTATAATACTCAATGCTTTTTGACTTTCAGACATAATAATAAAAACAACTCAATTGCTCATATGATAGTTTTCAGAAAAACTTGTCTTCATGATAGATTTATTCAGAAAAAAGCTCCCTCTAGTGGCTAACTAACAGACTGTGAACACTAGATATTTTTCCTGAGGTAATTGCATTAAGTGACACTGTTCACAAGCGGTTTTATTTGACAACTTTCTTTCAGTTAAAACGCTGATTGAGAGACTTACATGAGACATGATGCATTTCAGTAAGTTGTACTGTATCGTACAGCATCTTCTGATGTTTATTTAAGTATACTTTGCACTATATCTTGTATTGTAAAAGGCATTTTTGATTACAATTTTGTGATTAAAATGTACAGGATTTGAAAGCTGAGGCTTAGTTTCTTATCAAAATTAAAGCACACAGCTCTTTGTGATTATTGGATGAGAGGTGCGTAAAAGATAACGTTAGGTGAAGGGAAAACGTGGATCTGGCAACCCGATATATCGGTGCATCACTAGTCCCACTGTGCTTATCTGCTCACAGTATTCATGATTTTGAATCTATTACTATTACATCTTTTGACTGGTAAGTATGCAAACATAGCAACCACTCAAAACACCCTAGCAACCACAATAAACTCTTAAAAATACCTAAAACACTCGAAAAAAAACAGAACACCAGAAAACACAAATAAATACTTTTGCTTAAACCATTTAAAAACAAACCATTATAACACGCACGCACACACACACACACACACACACACACGTTATGCTGGTTGAAAGTCATCTCGATAGCAATCACAAAGTTAAGTTGTCTAAATGTATTTATATCATCTGTGGAAGACGTAGGACCATAAAATGTTTGTCCAATCGTATTCCTCGGTCCGAGGACTGCTCCGCGCATGTGTTTGCATTTTTCCACGCACCCAGTTCACGCAGACATTACGCGATTGCAGAACGAGCGAGAATGAAAGGTGTTATTATTGTAATATCATGCACTTTGTACTGTAACGTTTTCCCACAGGTGAATGAGACATGAGGAAATCTGACAGCGCCGTCTCTCATCGTGTCGCTGGGTTAGCCTCTGCTCTGCCTGTGCGCGGTCACGTGTTTTGGAGGAGGCGTGGCTTTGGAGACTGATTATGCAGGGAAGGTGGGATCTTATGCTTGCAGAGTTAACCTCTCCGAAATCACCTACCCTGCCTTTAACACCGCTGCCGCTTCACAGAGATAAACAACTATCTTCTTCTGCGTTTTGTTCCTGTAGTCGACCGCGCCATCTAGCAGAATTGCACAAGACAGCAAAGCCTGGGTTGTGTATTTAGCTGAAGTTGTCACTGATTTACTATTTTGGTGGGGGGTTGGGTGGTGTATCGCCTTTTTCGCATTTGGTTTGAATATCGTAACACCCCTAGTGTGTTGTGAAGACGCTGACCTTATCTGAGACTGTCCAGTGCGTTCGTTGTTTACAGAGACATAAATACACGTGTTATATATAATCAAGACTTTATAAAGGTAGACTTCCCCGTGGTCTATCCCTCAGACTGCCAGCGAGGTGCAAAAATAGAGAGATGGCAGAAGTAGGCCAAGAGAGGAAGAGAAAACAAAGGGAGCGTGAAAGAGGGAGAGTTTGCTTTCGGAACAAAATCATTCCCATCCTAAACCTTTTCCAGCTGCCGCTATTCCTTTCAACGGCTGGCTTTCATACTGAGCTTGGAAACAATTTAAATACATTTTATTTATATACACACGGTCATTACGCTAAACGAAACAACATGACGAGGTAAATACACGTCACCTAAATGAGGCGTAAAAGCCTTCGGTGTTTAAAACGCTGTCAGATGTTTCGTTTTATGGTAGTGAGGGCACGGACTGACCTTATGCTAAAACATGTCCATCTACATACAGCACATGACTCTCTATCAAAGGGTCGTTCAGGTTTTTACAGCACTTATAAAGTCATGAGGATGACTAAAACGCATATCTTCTCTGGTTCTTAAGGTCAGCCTCACATATTCCTGTTTGTTCTGTATTAAGGTCAAACCACAAAGCGGTTCTGCCGCTCCGCCGGGCCGGACCAGACGACAGACTCGCTCTTTGTGCCCCCGTGTCAATCAAATGAAAGCACGTTAGGAGGAAATTAGTGTCATCTTAGTTATTACGGAGCTAGATATGAGGCAAGGTACTGCATGATTGACGTCTTTTATTAAGATATGGTTTAATTGAATATTAAATGAGTTTTTAAAGTATTAAACCGTTTTTTAATGCAATAAACGTGTATTTTGCATTATTTTTATTATACATTTATTTTTCCCAATAACAATTAGCTTTGTACCAAATACAATTCAATCTCCTTCTTTCAAACTGTACCCGTCAAAAAAAAAAAAAAAAAAAAAGAACATAATTATATATATATATATATATATATATATATTCAAAAAATGGTCCTCATTTTTATTATTATTATTTATGTATTTATTAATGAATTATTTTCTTTCCCTCGGCATGAGGGATATTTCAAATACATAATTTCCCATATATATGAAATGCAAAATAATGAAATGGAAAATAAATGAACAATGATACAAATACTATTAATAATATTAAGAACGAAAGAAAGAGAGAGAAAGAAAAAGATAAAAAGAAAGAAAAAGAGAGAAAGAAAGAAAAAGAAAGAAAGAAAAAGAGAGAAAGAAAAAGAAAGGAAGAAAAAGAGAGAAAGACAAAGAAAGAAAAGAGATAAAAAGAAAGAAAGAAAAAGAGAGAAAGAAAAGAAAGAAGAAAAGAGAGAAAGACAAAGAAAGAAAAGAGAAGAGATAAAAAGAGAAAGAAAAGAAAAAGAAAAAAGACAGAAAAAGAAAGAAGAGAAAAGAAAGAGAAAAGAAAGAAAAAGAAGAAAGAAAGAGAAAGAAAAAGAAAAAAGAAAAAGAGAGAAAGAAAGAAAAGAAAGAAAGAAAAAGAGAGAAAGAAAAGAAGGAGAAAAAGAGAGAAAGACAAAGAAAGAAAAGAGATAAAAAGAAAGAAAGAAAAGAGAGAAAGAAAAAGGAAGAAAAAGAGAGAAAGACAAAGAAAGAAAAGAGATAAAAAGAAAGAAAAAGAGAGAAAGAAAAAGAAAGGAAGAAAAAGAGAGAAAGACAAAGAAAGAAAAGAGAATGAGATAAAAAGAAAGAAAAAGAGAGAAAGAAAAAGAAAGGAAGAAAAAGAGAGAAAGAAAGAAAGAAAGAGATAAAAAGAAAAAAAAAGAAAAAAAAAAAAAAAAAAAAAAAAAAAAGAGAAAAGAAAGAAAGAAAGAAAGAAAGAGAGAAAGACAAAGAAAGAAAAAGAGAAAGAAAGAAAGAGAGAAAGAAAGGTATAATGTAATAATATCTTAAGTATCTTTCTCAGTCCTAGGCATGTGTGTGTAGTTGTTAGGATTGGGAGATGTATAAATGTGACACGCAGTAATACTATTGCAGTATATTATAATATATCATTTCCAGAATGCTGGCATATTTGCAAGAGTATAGAATAGGCAGAAAGTGCACAACTTTATTCCTGGTGAAACAAGTCAAAATGTTTGGAAAACTTTAGTCAAACGATCTGTATACGATCAGCCCCATCTGTCCCGGTAACGAGAAGGAAAACAGCAACTGATGCCAACCGTTTGAAGAACCGTAATGAAGCAGACCCAAAGAGGAGCGTGACCGTGTGTTTACTACTGCAAAACACCTGACAAACATTTCCCCAGGATCACATCTAATCACTACTGAACAAAGACTGAGCTCCTTTCTCATCTTCCAGGAGATGTTTTATAGCAACTAAAAAAGACTATAAATACATTATAGTGATGATTCGTGCACAAAAGAAAAAGTACATAAGCAGCTGTTACAGAGAGAGATGAATTATTTTCATAAATCCATTAGGTTTTCAAGCACTGTGGGAGGAGAGACATCGCTGGAGAGATTACGAGTGCTGCGCTGTTGACTGATAAGTGCTAATCAAGCACAGAAAGCGCTGTGGAAAAACAACGTTCACACACTAACGATCGTACACACACACATCTGACAGCTCTTTAGGAGCGCTGCTGAGTGCTGATTGCATTGACCTTTGGCAGAGGTCACAGTCATGTGTTAAGCATTCCCGTTCAGCGAGCGCAAGGTGCGACAGAAAGCGGGAAACAGAAGAACCGTGATCTACAGTTGGACCCGAGACACAATCTGGACCTGCTCTAGGGCTGTGCGATATATATATCGGATGGACGAAATAAAAACTCTATCGTTTCATATTATGTTCTATCGTTTATTTCATGGTGTCGCAAAATAGATTGTTTACGGTAATACCTTTTCATCATTTGAGTGACTGCGATCTTTATACGCCGCCCACCACGGGGCGTGAACGAGAGACAGAACGACCACAAAACCAGGAGCTCGTTACTAAACGAGGAACTACATCTGTAGCACGGTCACGCGTTTCTAAACACTGCAGTTTTAAAACAACCGATTTTATGCCGTCGAAACTCAAACAACAGAGCTATATGCGTGCGCCGTCTCTTTCTGTGAGAGAGAAGCGCTCTTTTTCTTTTTTGCCGACTTTGAACAATTACATAAACACACTTATATGCGTCAGAATCCCCGTCTTAGCAAGTATCCTCATAAACACAGTGATTTAGGTCTTAAGAGAGTAAACAGCAGAAAGAGAAAACGCATGTGTAACAGTAACTGAGCTATATTGGATCTGGACTTCGGTCTTAAAGGGGAAGCGTTCCAATATTCGTTCATGTTAATCACAGCACACTGTTCTCTCACTGCTCTCGACTAAATCACTTTTGTAACTTAAATGAGAATAAATAAAAAATAACAATATGATATATTTATAATATGTATAGAATCTATACATAATACACGTTTTAATTATATCTATCATAGATAGCACAGTGAAGACTATTTAATTTACACAGTGTTTGTAGCGTTTCTTATTTATTGTAGTTTTTGTCCTATTGCTTGCAATTAGTTTCTTATCCTTCTTTCATCACTGACTGTTTAATTATCTTCAGTGAGTTTTCTCTCTCTCTCTCTTTAGGCTTGTATTAGTTTGATATTGACATTGGTGACAAGGATTATGAAAATGATATGGTATCAAAGATTTTAATATAATAAAAACCTTTTTAAAAGAAAAAAAGTGATATATATTGTTATCGTGATTTAAAATTGGTCATATCGTGCTTTACGACTTTGGTCATATCGCCCCCCCCCTAACCTGCTCTATGCATTTCTACAGCAGAAAAGTCTGTTTGGTCTGGATTATTTTCAATTAAAAACATTTTTCCGACCGTGAGCAAACACAAGCTTGATTGCAGGACATTACATGACTTACACATATAACACAATGCACAACTACTTTATCCTTCATGTTCATTTAAACCAGCGAATCTCATCCTGCGGACCACAAGATGACTTCAAATTATGTAGATTAAGACAAAAAAGTACACCAAAACAGCTACTTTGTTAAAAAAAACTGTATTTTATGAAGTATAGCTATTAGTCAGTACAACAATAATAATAATAATATATTTATATTCTAGAGTTATAGAAGTTAATACTTTGTTTTAATTTAGTAAATTATTTAATATTTTAATTATTTAATATTTTGTCACTCATAGTGGATTTTTAGACCTGGTGAAGGTGAGGAAATTAATTCAATCTTAAAAAGCCATAAATATTTAAATATTTTACATTTACATAAATTAAATTGCTAATACTCAGTAATAAACAAACAAATAAATATTATGGAATTACAGAAGTAACTTGAATTTCTTACTTTTACTTTATTTTATTAGTTTTATATATTGGCAGTATATACACATTTTTATATTTCATCGGTAAATAAAAAAAGTTGGAAATTTGAAAAAAGTTTTTTTCAATACTACACAAGTACCAGAATATTTTTGTGTGTGTGTGTGTGTGTGTGAGAGAGAGAGAGAGTGTGAGTGTGAGTGTGAGTGTGTGTGTGTGTGAGAGTGTGTGTGTGTGTGTGTGTGTTTGTGTGTGTGTGGGGGGGTGAATATTGTTTTAAACAACCAGGAGTCTCAGACTCAAAAGACACTTGCTATGAGTTGCATTTCTTATGTGTAGATACCATCTGACTGTTGAATCAAAAGCAGCTCATAAACAAACACACTGCATCAAATTACTTTGAGAGGTTCCCAGACTCCTGGCTAAGCACCAGCTCCATTTCTGTGGAAAAGTGATACCAGGTAGAGTCCTGGACCATCATTATGTAATGCAAGATCAACAATAACTTACTTCAGTGCAGAATATTGCATGCAGCTATGGTGCGGAGTGATATTGTATTGTATTGTCTACCTGTTGCAGCCATTTACCTGACATACTCTCTAAACATCTGAATGAGCTATGAGAAGAACAATATGCTCATGTGTTTGAGATGCACAAACAACCAGCATGTTCAAATTACAGCCGTGAATTTAGATTAGATTACATAAGAGTGCAGCAGCATTAAAGCAACGGAGCTGTTAATTGCTTGTGTGACCTGTTTCAAACACACTGTAAAATCAGAGATAAAGAGAGTGAGTGCAAATTAAATCAGTGCAGTTAGCAAGACACCTGATGCTCTGGAAACATACTGAGGCTAAGCGAGCACCCGCTGGGCAACGGACATGTTATCCTTTACTGCAAAGGAACCGCATGGTTTGGTCCCCGTCTCCCTAACACTCAACCTCTCCCCCATCAGCTGACATTTGGCCCAACAGCTGACAGCCCCTGCATATCATGTTGAATCCTGAGAGCCGGACAGCGTGGTACTCGGCCAGACTAACTGGAGTCAAGCAGAGTATTTTTGAAGCTGTGTATTTATAGACCTAGGGCTGGGGGGAGGCTTAGGGACCGGACCGCTGTCTATAATTAGTCCAGAGGTAAATACATACAGTGATCACTCAGAGTGTTAACAAATTAATAGAAAATGGAAAAGCCTCTAAAATGCGAGATGCATGCAACTGGTTTAGCCACAATGCATTTTTAAAGTGCTTGTGTATAAGCAAATCTATCTAAATGAAAATTATCCCATAAGTAAATACATACAGTGATCACTCGTGACTTAAATTAATAAAACTGAAAAGCCTCTAAAATGCGAGATGCATGCAACTGGTTTAGCCACAATGCATTTTTAAAGTGCTTGTGTATAAGCAAATCTATCTAAATGAAAATGATCCCATAAGTAAATGCATACAGTGATCGCTCTGACTTAAATTAATAAAAACTGAAAAGCCCCTAAAATGTGACATGCATGCATACAAGCAACTGGTTTAAATACAGTCCATTTTACAAAGTGTTTGTGTATAAGCCAACCTATCTGAATGGAAATTATGCCATAGGTAAATTCATAAAGTGATCTTTGAAACTGATAATAAATGAATAAAAACTGAAAATCTGTAAAATGTAACATGCATGCATGCAGCTGCTTTAGTAACAATGCATTTTTAAAGTGCATGTATACAAGCCAAGCTATCTAAATTAAAATTATACCATACATAAATACATAGTGATCAATGTGTTAACAAATAAGAATAAAAAAAGCCTCATGTAACATGCATGCAACTGGTTTAGTTGCAATGCATTTTTAAAGTGCTTGTGCATAAGCTAACCTGCTTAGAAGGATTTGTACATTGCAAATACATACTGCTGAATGTTTGCTGACTTTGCTCACAACGATACACATAATTAATGATAACTAATAAATTCAAAGGGGCTGAAATTAGCTCCTGCAGGCTTACTGATGAAGACTAAGAGAGGTTTATATACATCCACAAATGTAAATAATAAACTGAAAATCATTTGGTTATTTTGCAACCCTATGCTGAAATTATGTATATCTTCACTTCTTTAAAATTGAAAAGGAAAGCTTTTAAATAGTTTTGAAAAATGTCTGAATAGATATGGTGCATATTGTTCAATTTTCAATTCATAGACGTACAAACTAATCAAGAAAACCATCACTGCAAATCATCTCTTCATTGGAAACATATGCATCCAGCTCTACAAATCATGTCTTCACAAATCTACTCAATTTGAATGCAATTTTAGGCAAGACACTATTTACACTCACTGACTTTAACTTTGCATGTTTAAAAGTGCAAGATAAAATTGAGTTAGAGAATAAGCGCGCTCTGATTTTTCACTTGCTGATAGATAGAAAGGCTTACGGTAGTATTTCTCTCTGTGCAGGATGGAACATGATCCGTTTCACCGTTTATGCTGTTGTCTTGCAAGTCGTTTGATTTTATTGTACTTGTGCCGTGAGATACGTGGATGTGTACGTGCGGAAGGCCGTTTTTGGAGTGCACGTCTGCAGCATTTGAAACGTGACAAGAAATCTCAGCGTTCGCACAGGGTACCTCCAAAGAAAAACTCCTGTGAAGGACGTGATGCGACCCTTTTCTTGAGAGCTTATTCGAAGTCGGAAAAGTGTCGTGTCTTCTTTCCGTCAACGATGGCCTTCCGCTTGGCAGCATGCAGGCTGAGGTGCTCCGGAAAAGCCTGGCTTTCTGGGGTTCCAGGACGTTGTTGGTTTGTGGGCCCTCGAGAGGTTTGGAAGAGTCGATGTTAACCTTTGTTTTGGCAGAACTTCCTTTCCCTGAGGGAAGCGGTCGCTGGTTTGCGAAGTGCAATAAAACACTGGAGTGTCTCTCCGTTCGCTCTGGTCCTGGCGGTTGCTCCGGAGGCACGCTGAAATGCACCATGGGTTTGGCGTCCCTGTGTTCTGCTGACATACTGGTTTTGGAGAGCCGCAGACCATTAACTGCAGTGGCTACAGATCCCTTGGATGTTTCATCATGCGACGCATCAACACTGGACAGCTGCATCTGATGAGAGGTCTGAAAGGAACTTCGTGCAGATGGAGGCAGCGGAGGAATCATGGGAGACGCTACCGGACTGACGGGGGACGCAGGCGGCGTGGTGCATGGGCTCCGTGGGAAAATAACCAAGGACGAGCAGCGCCGCAATGGTGCCCTCGCCTTCCGCCGAGAGATCGGCTTGCGATCTGGGATGTCCGCTTCGAATATGCTGCTGCTGCTACAGTAGCCGGCATCGCTCGTGGTGCTACTGCTACAGGAACCTCCATCGCCGTTTCCGCTCTCGCAGCTGGCGAGCTCTCCGTCTCCTCCGCAAGGCTGCAAGGAGATCTGAAGCATGCTTTTCCTGCTCCCGTTCACCTTGGGGATAAATACGGTGGAGTGCCGCTGTAAATTACCGTACTCTGGTGACAAGGGTGGCAAAGCCAGAGCCAGCTGTCCTGGAGTTACCTTCATGTGTAGGGAACTCTGCACCAGGCCCTCGCTAGAGCTACGGCCGGTATTCGTAAACCCGCTTTCCTCGGAGCGACCGGTGCAAGTCTCTGATAGCGGGTCGGTGTTGCTTCTCCGTGAAGCAAAATGCAGTCGCAGTTGTCGAGCCATGAAGTCAAGCTTCCCGGGGAACTGGTGGGACGCGGGACATGGCAAAGCCAAAACAAGCAAGTAAAAAATGAGCAGCAAAAAGCAACTGCTCCTGGTCCCGTTCTGCGATTGCAAACATTAGCGGTTGCACATTCCAAAAATAGCAGCAGTGACAGGCGGCATTCCTCCTCTGAAGCTAACAACCATGACAGGTCAAAAGCACCATGAAGAACAGCTCGAGTTCTCTGAAGGATAACGGTGAACTCAGAGAGCTTTACTGAAGCAACTGCTTTAGAAACCCGGCAAAGGGCTCTACTGTGCCAGACCTCTGAAGTGCCTTCTGTAGTTTCGCAAGCGCCGATTCAGGCACGGGTGCCCTCCCTCCCCCAGCTGCCGGTCACCCCAGTGCAAAAAACAACAATCTGCGTGCATGCCAGGATGGAGGTGGAACAGCTCACCCCGTACTCTGCCACCTCCTTCTTCAGCAGGGGCAGCCCAGTGTCTAAAGTTTCTAGTAAAGCTGCACCCATGCTAATATTTTTACCCCACCAGGATAGAGTTACAGGAAATAAAGTGGAATGGGGTTTGGCATAATTGTAAGCTGTCTTAACAGCATCCGTTGGAGAGACGTGGGGAACAGGGTGTTACGAGCTGCTGAAACCGTCAAGCTCGTAAACTAAGCATTTGGCTTATTTCTGCACTTCCAACCATGCATGGCTTGAACTTCATCTACATAAAAAACCATAGCTTCATCTACAAATTCGAAAGTAGCAGTAGGAATCAAACCTGTTTGTGCCAAAAAAGTGCCTCCAAATCAAATACTGAGCTTGTTGTTCCAGCTCTCATATGGACATGTGCCACATCACTTGTCATCTGACACCCACTGTTGCAGCCATTTAAGATCATGCTTCTGTCAGAGAGAAATGCCATCTCATCAATCAGGGGCAGTTGCACCAGGGGCAATAGGACAGTACGGGAAATCATCCTGCTCACAGCATGAACGTAAATTAAATATAAATGAGCTTGAGTCAGGGATTTTTTTGCATTTTTTGTACTTGGAAATGAACAAAGTTTTAGGATTTGGGAATTCTACAATAAAGAATAGGGGTAAATGCATGCATTTTAAATTGAAATGCAGCATAATGTGAGACTGAATAAAGGATTTTGCCTTTTGTGCACTTGAAAATGCAAATGAACAAAGTTTTAGGATTTCAAAATTTCTGAAACAAAGAATGGGGTAACTGCATGTCAAATGAAAATGAAACAGCAGTCAGACTGATCACAGAGGGAACATTATCTACTGTCACAAGCCTAGAAATGTTTTGCACAAAAAGAGATCTAAAATGATTTGTCATGCTTTTCTGTAAGCTACCACTTTCCTCAGGAGATAGAAATAGCATGCATGCTTGGCTCATGCCAGCAAACACATTCTAGCAATGACATACCAGTTTATCTTACATCCAGTAACCGGTTAAGCCATCTGTCAAATGCAGGAAGGCAACGGCGGTTTATTATCTTATCAAGAGGTAACACTGGGTCTTTTATGCAAGCGTTTGTTTAACCTTCCTCATTATTCAGGGAGGACGCCATCAGCGTGTGACGGAGAGAACCCCCCCTAACACCAGTCACGCCTCATTCACTTTTATGTGTTTTAAAGCAGTTATTTTTCACGTTTAACAACACCCAAAGGTCAATTTCAGCTCTCAGACCTGAGTTTTATGGTGGCTTCTTGCAAAAAGGCATCCTTGTTCATTTATTACACACTGACGCTCAGGTAGCTGCTGATTTTACAAACCTGAATCCAACACTAACAAGCCAAATATATTTGATACTGCTGAACCGTGTAAGGTTTCATTACCATCAATAGGACCCTATGAAATCCATTAGATTTTTTCCCAAATTCCGCAAAAATTTTTCTGGATTCTGTTTTTTTCTGGACTCCCTTTTATTAAACATGTCTTTATTGAGAAAGCATATGAGACAACAGAAGAATATTCAAAGAAAACTATTTTTAACTATCTTCCCACCCCTGGACTCCCTTTTAATGGTCAAATACAATTTTATTAATCAAAAAGCATATATGAATGATAATTTCACAACCTAAAAATCTGTTAATTTAAGATTCAATTCTCTCATCTACACTAAAATTCAAAAGATTGGGCTCTGATAAACAAAATTAGAAATATATATAAATATATATACACATACACATATGAAAATATGAAGTCGACCAACTGTTTTCAACATTGACAATAAGAAATGTTTCTTGATCAGTAATTCAGTATATTAGAATGATTTCTGAAGATCATGTGACGCTGAAGACTGGAGTAATGATGCTGAAAATTCTGAAATAAATTCAAATAAATAAAATATTTTTGTTCAATATATTACTGTACGAAACAGTTTTTGAAATGGTAATAATGTTTCACAATATTGCAGTAAAAACAGTAATATTGTGAAACATTATTACCATTTCAAAAACTGTTTTGTACAGTAATATATTGAACAAAAATATTTTATTTATTTTATTTCTACATCATTATTGCAGCCTTGGTGGGCAGAAGTATTAAAAAAAAATCTTACTGACCCCTAAACATCTCTAACTTTTAGACATCACAGTAAAAAAACTGCATTCATGTACATACCAAACGATTTTCATCAAACACCTCCAGCAGCAGACGATGTTTCCTGGGATGAACCTGTGGGAGAAAACAAAACAAATAAAATAAGTGACTATACACATAAACCTTGCAGAATCTGCAAAATGTGGATTATTTTACCAAGTAAGAGGGATCATACAAAATGCATGTTTTGTTTATTTAGTACTGACCTGAATAAGATATTTCACATGAAAGATGTTTACATGTAGTCCACAAAATAAAATAATAGTTGAATTTATAAAAATGACCCAAGTGTATATATACGCTTAATTCTTAATACTGTGTTGTACGCTGAATGATCCTCAGATGTGTTTATGTTTATATTCAACTGTCTGTTCAACTGTATATGCAGTAATACAGTGAATTTATTGTCACATATCTAAAATAAATGATCGTTATAAAACAGATGGTCTGTTCATTCTCAATTCATGCCTGTAAATGGCCCGTGACTCAGACGAGGTACATGAAGTACCCGTGCTGGTATTTGGGCCAGTGGTCAGTATCACGAATAGGCCAGAACCGTTTATGCCACTGTCTGGATCTGGGGCCGGATTCACGAAACATTCTTAAGAAGAAATTTCTTCTTAACTTCCGTTTTCTTCTTATTTCTTAACTTAAGAAAAAAGTTAAGAATATTTTGTATTCCCAAAAATTATTCTTAAGAATAATCTTATCTTAAGATTGTTCTTAAGACAAAACTTTAAGAAGAATTCAAATTCTTGAAAATAATAAAAATCATCGTAAATAACTTCTTAAATTTAGGACAGCCCCAGACTTGTCTTAAATCCCAAACAGTAAGAATTATTTAATACATGTATTGGGTTATTTCAAATTGTTATATTTAAGCATCACAACAACATTAGCTACATATAATACACAGTAGGACTAGTAATAGGGATGTGCACGAGTTTTCTGAAGTGACAGGGATGCTAATGTAAACAATAATCGGTCATGACGCTACTTTTTGCTGACTTAAAAACTCAGTAGTAACTCTACAAAAAACGAGTCAGATAGGGAGCTTTAATTGGATGCTTTTATTTGAGCTTATAAATACGACAGAGGCTGCAAAGAAAACTTAAGACAGCTGACTTGCTGCCTCGCTGCCCTGTCAGACAATGACTTAAGGCAGCGTTTCTGCACGGAGGCAACCACGCGAAACTGAGTTCAGACAGGCTTCTGAGGCAGCGTAACGGTTTAATGATCTACAACAAGATAGAACGAGTTTTGGTGATAACTAAATGAAAATGTAATTACTACAACACTGGTTTCTCGCTAGAAATAACACCAAAAGTGCAAAAAGTTAGTCAAGAAATATACATTTATACACAAACTAACCACCAAACGCAACTTTCAGACGCCATCTTTATTTTTTAGCTCAACCGAAACATATCGCTACAGCTTGAGACAGATGTTAAAACACGCCGCATTAAAAACGTGAAGCTGAGCGCCAGTCAAAGTCGCGACAAAAAGAGCATGCGTGCTTATTATGATTATGAGGGTAATCTACAGGAAGCGCAAAAAGACAATAAAGGGTGAGTTTATCAGTGCGTCGTGTATTCACTCAGATAAAGACTTTTCATTCGTATTTTCTTCTTAAGAAAACATGTAAGATGTTCTTAAGAATATATTTGAGAACTTATTAAGAATTGCACTTAAGAACATTCTTACGAACTTCGTGGAATTTATCTTAAGAAATGTCTTAACTTATTTCTTAAGAAGATTTTCGTGAATCCGGCCCCGGTCATGATTCATGCACTAAATATCAGATACAGTAGACTTTTTTTTTTTTTGCATGAAAAAATTGATATTTTACTCATACAGCATGGTCCAAAAGTATGAAACCACATTACAAATCAAGGATTTAGTGAACCTGGAAACAGCAAAGGTTTAAGATTTTGATATTTTATAAAACTAAATACAGGTATGAAGTATTAAGACTTTTGTAAAATGAATAAGAAATACTTCAGATTCTGTCTATTTCTAGGTCACCTTTCAAAACAATAAGCATCACGTTGATTAGCGACTCATTGAAAGTCAAAATTCTCTTTGAATCATGCTTCATATGAGAAAAAAACTCATTTTCAATATTCAGTATGCTTATGCTGAGTCTTCATAACATCTTGAACTAGTTTCTCTCAGCACAGAAGCTTTCACGCATCTCTCTGTCCTTTCTGAGAAGATGAGCGATGTCTACAGAAGAGATACGCACACCGCGTCAGTAAATGCGTCACAGCTCATCACAGGACCTCAGGGAGAGCGGACAGAATGTAAGAAGTGCCCTTCGTCTCAGATGCACCCCGTAACTCAACCCCTGACCTCTGACCCCAGCACATGTGACTGCACATCTCTCTTTACATGCTGCTCAAACAGACTCTTATTTAAATAAATAGAGATTACTTAACTAGGAGAAAACATCACAAATCAATGTTCACAGCAAAAATAATCACCTATTAGAAAAAAGTAATTCATGCAGTTTACTAGCAGTTCCTTTGGGTTTATAAATATAAAATGTACAGTTTCTGAAATCAACATTGAACTGACTAGAACTAGATACAACTATTGTCTTCTAGGCTACTTATAGCTGAATTTGTTTCATAATTGATGAACTTTATGCTGAACTGAATCAAAACGAGCTGAATAGACACTACATGTCTTTTTAGAGCTGCTTTACACCAGAATTTGCTTGATATATGATGAATTTAATCACTGATTCTGTGTTTTTTTACTGTAAAGCTGCGTAAAAAAAAATCTGTATTATATAAGAGCTATACAATAAAGGTGATTTGATTTGAACAAGCAAAGCTGCTCTAATGTGATGAAGCAAAATTATAAAATATGTGTCATGCTGCTTTCCACGCTGATGTGATTCCCTGCTGCATCCATTTCTTGGAAAAAGTACCTAACATCACTGTTTTACATGTAAACTACATGAATGCAATGCAAATAAGGAGCCCTACACATATGCAGAAGGCGATGCATTTCCCCGAACGTTCAAAGAGTTCAAAGAATTAAACCCCATTTATCTCTCTATCAGACCTCAGTTCAGGCTAAATGTGGGTCATGACTGAATTCAGCTGACTTCGTTCACAATTGAGCGATAGACTTCTGGGAGAGTTTAAGTGAGGTTTCGAGCTGTAGAAGAATTATCTGAATAAACCACTTTATGGGTTTCATTTCTGGTCATTTGACATCTAGCAGCACAGATGTCAAATGAGCTGAATGCCAGCTTTCTCTTATAAAGAAATGCGGTGTAAGAGATGTGACGGCTCTGCGGAGCTAGACTGTAATTCTCAGGTTACTATAAACACTGTCGAGAGAGCCGAGACAAACACACAGCAGGATATATATATACACAGCTCTCCTGCTCAGTGATGCACATTTTGACATTATCTAAAGAGGATTTAAGTGGTTTACAAACAAGGGCATTGCTATGCGGATACGGTTTCTAAGGTATTCTTAATCTTTGTAAGCACTGCACACACTTGACTGAAGCATTATCACTCTTTGTTTGCTTTTCACATTATAGTCCATTAATATAAAATGCAAAAATGGTTTTAGAACTTTTAAACAAGCTCCCAATGCTGCAATATGAGCAGCCCGTATTGTATAACGTTTTCTATTATTACCAAACACAATGACAGCATCTGTTTAATATTAGTTCACAAGAACACGTTGCTGGGTTCACTAACAATATCTAAATGTGAGGATGATGACGGACAGAGTTCAGTGAGAAGGAAACAACTATAAATGACACGCGTGTGTTTGAGATCTTATGGTACAGAACAACATGTTTCACAGGTCGATCTCGTTAACAGATGTCTGATTACATTACACCCCAAAACTGTACTTTTCACTATAAAAACAAAGCTTATGTTAAGGCTCATTAAAATTACTTTTATGATATTTAAGCTAATTTACAGATTATTTTCTTTGTAGACAATAAATTAAAAGTACTATAAATATTCAATATTGTATCAATGCTTGTAATAATGCTTGTACTTTGTATAAAAGCATCTGCTAAATGAATAAATGTATTTAATACTTTTATTGCATAACAGTATTAAAAGGGATTTTTCTGCCAGCTAAACCTAAAATATTTACTTTAAGTCTCCCTGAACTTTTATTTAATATTTCGATAATTTAACAATAGATTGCATGTTCACGGCTCAATGTTAACAATCTTTTTGTAGTCATTTATTTAAAAATAATTTATTTATTTTAATGTTACATTTGTATGATATTTCAATGCTACGATGTTAATAATAATAATTGCGATGATAATTAATTATTAGCATTTCATTAGCTTACAAACCCCGGTTAGGGAAATTCTGTCCTGGGCTATTGATTAAAAAAATTACACTTTTCATTTTTCATTTTGGGGTGATATTTTTTGAAAGTACAGCCATGTAACAAAAGCACGATCTCTGTTGAAACCCATTCACTTACTCTGAAGAAGAATTCCTCATTCCACTTCGGATCCAAAGTCTAAAAGAAAGACAAACATGTTGTTAAATGTTGTTAAACGTCGCCTGACACAATGATGAATGGTGTAGTAGAGAGTTTGTACACACACCTTTTTAATGGTTTTAGTCTGCAGACTGGTGATTTCTCCATTGATGGGATCATAAAGAGAGATTCTTGTGTATGGATCACTGCGGATGAAAGGAAAACAAACAAATATTACACAAGCATTCATGGAAAAACATACAGGATGTGTTACTAAATATTCTTATATATACAGTATATATTCTTTCCATTGTTAACTGAGGGAGGTGATCAATCATGAATGTTTTGATTACCAGTCATGTGATTATGGATCGCTTTATAAACCATAACAAGTATTCATCCCTATCCTGCAAATCACATCACCAACTTAACCTACATGCATCAGGAACACAATCTTTCAGCTGCTTTATTTTGATGAATATCTGACCTTTTATCAAGCAAGTATTGACGTGAAGGAGAGATGATATCGCTCAGCATATCAATCGATTGCATACCTAGAGCGGTGTTATTTAGGTCAAAGTGAGCCTGGTACACTCAAGGACGGCCGGGACATC
Source organism: Oxygymnocypris stewartii (assembly GCA_003573665.1). Taxonomy (NCBI): domain Eukaryota; kingdom Metazoa; phylum Chordata; class Actinopteri; order Cypriniformes; family Cyprinidae; genus Oxygymnocypris; species Oxygymnocypris stewartii. Next base: position 79,524 of record QVTF01006956.1, on the reverse strand, counting down.
TACGAACACTGCCATCTACTGTACCGCCCTGACCAGCACCCTTCAATGTGAACCGGGACATTTCCATCGGCCTACACTTCACTGCAAGCTACAAATAATATGAATTCTTAGCATGTGGCTGCTTTGGCAAAATACTGCAACGCAATTACAGCAAACCTAGATGACTGTTAAGCTAAATAAGCATTACAAATCTAAATAAAACAGCAACTGTAACCTATTTTATTTCTGTAATGTGAAACAGGATACTCAACGGGAAAACAAAATAGTAGGACGGAACATGATTTACCCCATCGGGAAGAGACTGATGAAGAAAGTGGACTTTCCATAGCCTTTCAATAAAACATGAGCTGAACAAACAATAAGCACGATAAGACCAAAAATGCACATTAAGAAGGTTAACAATAAAAATGGTTGTCACAGGAGAGTCCTACCCTAAATGCATGGATGGAAATCACAATGGACATTTATAAAATGGAGAAAATAACAGCATCTGTAAATCATAAAATGGGACAATTTACTTTGCACTGGGAAAAATGGATCGAATATGCAACATCTCATAGACCTGATTTTATTTTGTAACCAGTATTCTGATGGAAAGAAAGATCACTCCCTATATGTACATAGTTTTCTTTCGTGCCCCTCCCTTTTTTATATGTATATATATAAATATATTTATTTTTATTGTACGTATATATGTATATATATATATATATATATATATATCCCCCCCTAATTTCCTCCTCAATGTGTACAGAACATATGTAACGGGTGCATATATGAGGTATATAAATACATGTAAAATGAATGTAGATTTATATGTGCTTAGGTATGAGTGTATTCAAATGTATAATGTGTGATGTGCATCTGATGGAAATGTAATCTTGTTTGAGGAAAGTAAAAAAAAAAAAAAAAAATTGGAGTCAATTTGGATTTCATTATTATTTTCGTCCCTTGTTATTTTCACAGAAGATTCAGATAAAACAGAAGAGTAATAAACATCACAGTGAAGCTCAAGAATCCACAGGAAGGCTGAAATACAATTATTAAGCTGTAAAAAAAATATTATAATTTTTACAACATGTTTAGGAACACATACAAGCCTGCAAGATTGTCAGATTGTCTAAACGGAAGCTATGCGGGATACTAAACGATATCATGTTTTCATAACAAACTGATGTGAACGTTATGCTGGATGAGCGGCCACACAAAGCAAACCTATGCAAACCACTCAAACACTTAATGTCCTTAAAATGTGCTGTACACACCTGACTTTATACTGATCCACCTTGTAACACTGAGCGAGTGTTGCATGAAATCATGAGGAAAACCTTGTGTACTATACAAGAAGTGAGCTGAGCTTTTAAAGAAAACACATCCTCTCGTTCAAGCCAAGAAGGATTAGCCGTCAACCGATACGGCTGATATTTAAAAAGCAATATAAGGCTGATTTACATATAATATAAATGGTAAACTGATACATAAGATAGCTAATAATAAACAATCACATTTTACTCAATATTTATGTTTTGAAAAGCCAGTTTGTATATTAGGAAACCTAGCTAAATTATCATCAAGCTCAAGTGTTGGCCGTTTAATCCATTGTTTTGGTCATCATTAGCTGTGTTTCCATCCACCTATTTTTATGCGCATTTTAGAATATCGCATAAAAAAAATAACAACGCTGGATGGAAACGATAAGATGCGCATAAATTCTACAAATGCGCATAAATTAAAAAACGTATGAGTATGATAAAATTTGAATCCGGTTATTATATTCTGAGCCTTCTCCTATATTCTTAGTGATATTTAATCACACAGTTTACCAGGAAGTGACGACTTTGTTCTCTTTGACTTTATTCGCATATGTTTTAATGCGAAATTCCAATTTTGCGAATAAGTTAAATTCGAATCTTTGGATGGAAACATAGCTAATTATATGATTAGCGCTGTGTAATTAATCGAATGCGATTCATCTGCGATATTGAACGCGATATCGCTTAGCTTGTCAATGAACTACGGCTCTGTGTATTTACTGCTGATCCATCTGAAAACAGGCGATGGAGATTTACCACCAATGACGGAGCCGGTGTTCTGACGATTTGTGCTACCCGCTCAGATACCTCCCATTAAAAACATAGGTAGCACAAATCGATAGCGAAACATGCTACCTATCAGATTGTGCTACCAGCATCTTATTCATGTGTTTTGAGCAGGGCTGTCCCAACTCAGGCCTGGAGGGACGTGTCCTGCAGAGTTTAGCTCCATCTTGCCTCAACACACCTGCATGGAAGTTTCTAGTATGCCTAATAAGAGCCTGATTAGCTGCTTCAGGTGTGTTTAATGGGGGTAAACTCTGCAGGACACCGGCCCTCCAGGACTGAGTTTGAGGCTTTTTTTTATGTCTATACCTACCCCTACCCTAAACCTACCCGTTCACACCTACCCTACCCTAAACTTACCCTTAAAACTATGCAAATATATTATTGGTGGGATAGGTAGCATGTTTCGTCTGTACACCGGCTTTACTGACGAGATGCGCGTGAGAATCACATGTGATTAATTGCACAGCCCTAGACGTGATGGTGTCATTTTGATGGTATAATATCTGATATACTGACCTGGCACCCAAAATGTCTTTCTTGGCCAACCCAATTCCAGCAATGACTTTCACCCTTAAGATTCTGGATTCATCCTGAAGGAAAGCAACACAAACAACAATAAACATCAAGAATTGAATGACATGTAAGAATGATTAAAAGCCTATTTTAAGCTTGATAACTGCAGATGGATTTCCTTTGACCCATAAGTGGGAGGGACTTTCTTATTCCAGAGAGCATTTGATTGGCCAAAATGTGTATTAATTCAGAATAATGTAATCAATATTTCTGGTCTATTTTCCTGGAGGAAATTGTAAATTGGCCTACTATTTCTTTGAAGAAAATATACCAAAATATTGATTACATCATCTTGCATTAATACACATTTTGACCAATCAATCTGCTAAGAAGTTGATTTAGTTTGCTTTAAGAGTAAGTGACCATGTTTATTGATTATATCTCAAAAAGAGTGTCGAACATGATAGCAACACCAAAGAAAGAGCTATAAACAACAAATATAATGAAATATGGACGTATATAATAAAGACCTATATAATAAGCGTGACGTCATGTGGTATGGCGTCACAAGATACAGTAGATGTTGCGCAATATTTCACTTGAGTCACAAGACAACAATGAAAGAAATTGATCTTTATCGCCAAACCAAACACATCTTTTCTTAATCACAAGCTAACATAGTTGTGGGTCAGTTATGTGCCATAATTAAACACACAACCCGTCATACTGATGATAACAGTTATCATAACACAAAGTAGAGCAGAACTTTCTCCAAGAAACCCACCGAGACTGTATCACACACGAGCTGTAGACTGCCACCCGACTGTTGTTTATGCAATATAGCAGAATTGATATGACTGATATGACACATCACATGATATGACAGCTGAATGAATTTACCTCATCCGTCTGGAGTCCTCGAACCTCAGGGAGGAGCGCGGCCATGTTCATGTTCCGTGCCAGGATGCCAACCTGCGTCGATATGAGCCACCGAAAGATACAAATAAACCCCAGCTGACAAAGAGTGTGTTACGCTTTAACGGAAATCGCTTCCCCGGGATATGAGACGAGCGGAGAGGCGTTAGCTTATCAAATGCATCGTGGAAACTACGCCGATGGACATCCTCTCGCGCGCCCACCTCGACACGCCCCTACGACGTCGCTCACGCCCACTACGCTCTCGACCACGCCCCTTGATTATCTATAATCTTCATGATCATAACAACAGTGCTGTACACAGAAGGTGACGCTTTCTTCTGTGTCATTTGCTGATATATCTCTTCTCTTTAAATCTACCTTTTAAGTCAGTTACAAATATTTTTGTAAATTAGTCGTATTTAATGCTTATTATGATTATTATCATTGATGGCCCCTACAATACTGTAGCCTATATAGAAAAATAAAACACGTCATCAACCATATTCAGTATATAAAGCACTGAAAGTCAAAGCATTAAAGCAATGAAAGTCATGATTTCTTCCCAAACTAATTTGGAATATAAATCATGTAACACTTTTGTTGTAACATATTCCGTTTAATTCTGAAATATATAATTATAGATAAAAAAGTTGACAAAATAATTAATAGGCAAATTATTAAAGACAGCATAAATAAAACAGAATAGAATAAATTAGAATGGGATAGAATTAACTGTACCTGATATACTGAAAATGTGCTTTGTCTATTACTAGTGAACATCGGACAGAGTTCATCTTCAGCCAATCACAGCGAGGCATGTCTCACTCTTATCCAATGAAAACGTCCGGCTGTGTAATCCCGCCCATTCACGCGTTTCCTAGGAAGTGCATGTTACGCACACTTTGCGATCGAGTCAAAGCACGATTACAGAGGTATGTATTCAGATTTATATGAATGCCGTGTAATGTTAACCGTTTTAGAGTCATATGATGTGTTCTGTACAGATGTGCTAGATCTTGGTGAGGTCGTGTGTGTTTTTATGTCCGCGTTGATGTTGCACTGCTCGAGAGAGAATTCTGTTATGATTTTGACTGCCAGCGTATTTATTTCCACAATATGCATGAACGTTAAACATAATTTCCATCATGAGGCATGTATATATAACTTTGTGCAGCGTCCACTCTCCCTGCTTCTTTAACACAATGGAAGTCAACAGAACAGGCAGAACCTTCCTCATAACCGGTGGAGGAGGTTATTTCGGATTCCGGTAAGATTTTATGACAACTTACAATCTTAATAAAAAAAAAAATAATAATAATTTCCACATAACCCTAATATCAATCATAGTATCTACAAAAACCACTAGATGGCGCTATCATACTGTATTATAGACGAGTAGATCCGAACTCTGTTCCTGGAGTCCCCTCAAAAGTACTTTACTTTACTTACTCAAAAATATGTTGGATGTCCTTATTACAACTATTTTTGGGTTTTGCAGTACTTTATGAACGAAATTATCAGTTCATCAGATCAACATTGGTCCTCCAGGAACAGGGCTGAAAGCCCGGCTATGGTTCTCAACTTTTTTTAATATATTATGACTATGTATTAAATGCAATAACATTATAAATTGTTGCATGTTTTTATATCAAGCCACATTTATTTATATAGTGCTTTATGCAATGTTTCAAAGCAGCTTTGCATTAATAAGTTATGAAAACTATTTCAGCTATAAGACCGCTCTAAACTAGACAATTTGCTAAAATTTGTGCTCAGGGCATCCAATATGAGTTTGTTTCTTCATCAGATTTGGAGAAATGTAGCATTGCATCACTTGCTCAGCAATGGATGCTCTGCAGTGAATGGGTGCCGTCAGAATGAGAGTCTGATAAAAACATCACAATAATCCACACCACTCCAGTCCATCAGTTAATGTCTTGAGAAGACAAAAGCTGAAACAAATCTGTTAATATGTTGTAACTTTAAACCGTTACTTACAGCCAAAATATGAGTCCTGTTGTCTCACATCAAGTCATCTGGATCACGGCACCCATTCACTACAGAGCATCCATTGGTAAGCAAATGATGGAGTGCCTCATTTCTCCAAATCTGATAAAGAAACAAACTCATATACATCTTGGATGGACTCCGGGTGAGTAATTAAGTGTATTGGATGAACTATTCCTCTAAAGCTTGATTGTTCTCTTTGTAAATGCGATTTCTCTTTCAGTCTTGCCTGTGCTCTCCTCAAAACCTCCTCAAGCGTTGTGCTGTTTGACGTGAGGCCACCGAGCCAAGAGTTGCCGGAGGGTATTGTATTCATGCGCGCAGATATCCGTGACTACGCTCAGGTGGAAAAAGCGGTTCGGGGCATGAACTGCGTGTTCCACATCGCCTCCTATGGGATGTCGGGACGGGAGCAGCTCGATCGAAAACTCATCGAAGAAGTGAACGTACAGGGAACGGAGAACATCCTCAGGGCTTGCGTGGCACTCGGAGTTCCTCGTTTGGTCTACACGAGCACGTATAACGTAGTGTTTGGAGGTCAGGAGATTAAGGACGGAGATGAAAGTCTCCCTTACTTGCCCTTGCACCTGCACCCTGATCACTACTCCAGGACTAAGTCTATAGCCGAGATGCAGGTGTTAAAAGCGAACGGTTCGCCTCTGAATAATAGCGCAGGTGTCCTACAGACTTGCGCCCTGCGTCCAGCCGGTATATACGGGCCTGGTGAGGAAAGGCACTTGCCTAGAATAGTTACCTACATTGAGAATGGCATCTTTAGGTTTGTGTACGGGGATCCTGATAGTCTGGTAGAGTTTGTTCATGTGGATAATCTAGTGTCCGCACATGTGTTAGCTGCCGGGGCGTTAACTGAAAAGCATCAGCATCGTGCCGCCGGTCAGCCCTATTTCATTTCTGATGGAAGGCCTGTGAACAACTTTGAGTTTTTCAGGCCTCTGGTGGAGGGTCTGGGATACTCGTTCCCCATGCTTCGCCTGCCCATATCGCTCATTTACCTCTTTGCGTTTCTGACCGAGATGCTTCACCACGTTGTGGGGTGGATTTATAACTTCCAACCCCTGCTGACCCGTACCGAGGTCTACAAGACGGGCGTCACACACTATTTCAGTATGCGTAAGGCACGAGAAGAACTGGGATACGAGCCTAAACTGTATGACCTGGAAGATGTTGTGCAATGGTTTCGAGGCAGAGGTCATGGGAAGAAGCACAGCCAGTCATCAATTAAGAAACTAATTTTAGACCTTGTTTTGGTGGTCGCATTTGCAGCAGTGGCGCTCTCATGCCTTCCGGGTGTGGGACAATGAAATGTGTGATGGATTTAATTTCAATTCTGTGCCTTATGAGGTTTATCCTGACTTGATTTTTAAAACATGTATGTTCATATTAATGTACATTAGGGATGTATTGTTGTCAAATGCTGTAAAGAGACAAATAAGCTAAACCCTGATAAACGTTTTATTTTATTTCCACTTTTGGATGTCCTTAGAGAGTTCGGGGTAAACATCATTTTGTGGATTTTGAACTATATTAAAATGCTTCCTTTTAAAATAATAATAATAAAAAAAGTTGAATGGTTACCAAAAAGACTGTATTTGCTTTTATGTGATTTTTTTTTTTCAAGTACAAATTATTATCAGTATAACAATTGAATGCAAAATGTAATAAAAAAAATTACAGGAGTTTCAAAATGTCTTTAGTGTGTGTCCGTTTGCTTTACTGACAGCAGCACTGAACAAAACGTGATGCTCATGTTCTCCAGCATGATGTGAGATGATACGAAGAGCATCTTGAGTTTCGGTGGAGGCAGGACAATCTGACTAAACAAAGAGTCACAAGATCATCATTGTCACTTATTTACTTGCATTTGATTAGTCACATGGTCACACAGTCATCTTGTCTTTGTTTTCAACGATTGTTTTAGAAGTAAAAAAAATGTTTTACTTGAGCTATACTAAGAATAAATCTCTCTTGCTTTGATATTGTGCTATCTGATATTTAAAATGTGGCTCAAGTGTCAGATATTTGTGGCGGCCGCTGTATGGTGACGGAAATGTAAGTTAGTGACAATAGCCTTTGTCACTGCTGCACAATGAGATGTTTGGGATCTGCCCTTCCCCCAGATTCATCAAACCTTCACTGGCCTGCTGTACTGATGGTTTAGAGCATGAGATACCTGGGAAACACAAGACAGGTCGAGTTTACAAACAGCATATAGAGATTTGAACTCATCTTTAATACTCATTTTACACTGCCAAGAATACAAACAATTCAGTTGCTTGTTGTTTGAAGTTTTTTAGAGATGTTCAGTGTAGTTTTTAATTATTTTCTGTGGGCTGGTCTATGTGGTTAAATCTTTAATCTGTCCCGCTGGATGAAAGTGGACACACATAGACAGTCCAAAGGACTGTTTTTCAGGATTCTGCTCCCCCTTGCTGAGTTGCTCTCTATCATTGTTTCGCTCCGGCATTAACCACATTCCAGAGCGCCGCAGCGCAGCCCGTCTTCCTCCGCGCATTCCTCTCACACAAACGAGTCCCGAATGAATCGTTTGATACACGCATACTCGTCTCTCTACGCGTTCAGTATCTCTCCTGTTTATTGCGAAATTCTCGGGGGGGAATTTTAGGAGAGTTGGGATTGCTGGAAACGTATTCGCAATAACAATCACGGAAAATCAAAGGGAGAAAATACCTCCGCGCAGCGCGCCATTGACTGTAAAGACCTTTCAACTTTACAAAAACCTGAAATTGACAAACGTTCTCTTGAGTGGAAACTTTGTCACGACGACCGTATCGCCACAAATCGACAGGCTGGGATCATGTATCGTGACGAAATGACGGCGAAGGACTAAGTAATCGCGAACAGGCAACGATGGTTCGCCTGAGGCGGCGTTTTTCCGCGTAAAATGCATTTTGTGTTGTAACGTTAGTTGGCTAACATTAGTGCTCCGCGCGCTCCCCAGTTCAACTCGCCTCAGAGACGACATGGATGGATATGACGAGGATCCGGCGAGTAAACTGATGGAAAACCTCTCCATATTTGACGTTTATCAAGACGGGATGTACGGGGAACCGAACCCCGATATGGAGAAAACTAAACGAATGAATGGCAGCTCCTCCGTGCTCGGGAACAAAGTCTACGGCGCGGCTCCCCTGCGCTCCGTCAACGGTAACCGAGCCTCTGTGCCTCTGGATTTCTGTTCTCCGCAAAGGGATGCGGTTTATCCCGATCCCGACGCGTACTGCACCAAATCTGAAGTTGCCTTGCCGTGTTACAGCGGCACGTCGGAGCGTCTCAGGAGATACACGCAAGCGGAGGTGCAGGCGCACCGGTACAGCGCTGGATGCGCCTACGACGCGCTCATTCTGGGAAAGCAGGTGAGGAGCAGCAGCTTATGCATGGCCACGAGCCCCAGGTCCAGTTTGGGTTCGTCTCACTCGTCGCAAGACCAGAGCAAACACACCAGCCCGAGGTCGAGCATCAGCAGCCCGCGGTCCAGCCTGGTGTCACCGGGACAGGAGAAGTACTGCGAGGGAAACGGCGTGATCAGCCCCCGCTCGAGTTACGCCAGCACGGCCAGCGACACCAGCAAACACTCCAGCCCCAGAACCAGCCTCAACAGCTACGACTGCGGGAGCAAACCGAGCAGTAACCGAACCAGCGGCATCAGCATGGGCTACGACCAGCGGCACATCAGCCCCAGATCGAGCACCACAAGCCCGCGCTCCAGCTACTCTCCCGCGGGGAACCACGAACCGGAGAGCGGCGCGTTGCACGGCATCCCCATGACCAGCCCCCGGTCCAGCATCTGCTGCCAGGACGGCGGCGGGGTTGCGCGACTCGCCGTGGCGGCAAACTGCGTGGTCAGTCCCCGCTCGAGCATCTCCAGCCACAGCTCCAGGAGTTCGCGGAGCTCCATGAGCGCGTATCCCGAGCTCCAGCACTCCATGCTGGGACCCGGTTTGCCAGAGGACGCGCTGCTGCAGGATTTCACGGAGCCAAACGGCCTCCACAACAACCGCGTTCACATCCAAGCGTTTCCCGAGCCGCAGCAGCCGAATTCAGACGTCAACATCGCGTTTAACTACGGGAAGATGGGCACCGGGGGGCAGCGCTTAAAGCTGCCGTACCAGGTCACTCCATCCCGGGACAGCGGCCCCAGTCCGGCGGAGCGGCGCCTGGAGGCCCTCACCCTGGAACTGGAGAAGGAGCTCGAGATACACATGAAAAAGGAATATTTTGGTGAGTAGATCATGCAGGGTCTTAAATCACTTCTAATAGTGCACATTAAAGTTCTGGATAGATAAGAACATCCCCTTTTATTTTTCCTATGTGCCTTTTGCCTAAACAAAACTGTTTTTTTTATATATATATATCACATTTTCTAGATTTTTTGGGTGGAAAGTCATATTCACACCTTGACACACTCAAACCTGATACTGTCAAACGATTAATCGCATCCAAAATAAAAGTTTGTTTACATAGGCCTTATATATGTGTGTGTACTGTGTATATTTATTATGTATATATGAATACACACACATACAGTATATATTTAGAAAACATTTGCATGTATACATTTATTAAAATAATGTATATTATATATAAATATATTTAATATATAAACATATTTTTTTCTTAAATACATGCATGTGTGTCTATTTATATATATATATATATATGTAATAACTATACACAGTACACACACATATATATTATGTGAATTTTTTTTTATTTTGGATAATTATTTGACAGCACTACTCAAACCTCATTTGCCGGAGCCAGCACAGAGCAGCCTTTGTGTTGGACTCATTAAAGTATCAGGGTGTGGGAAAACAGGTGTAATCACCTGGTGTTTTCAATGAATCAGTGTGCTTTCCAGACAACAGGGTTTATACTTTGAGCACTGCTTTAATCACATTATGATTATTTATCTTTGAGCTGTTTAAATCATCATTCATCCAGACTTTTTCACCCCCAAAGGCGTCATGCAAAAGATGCCAAATTCCCAAAACCTGGATCTGGAACAAGACATGCTGCAACATAGACTAAGACACTGTGTCATTTCATTCATGAGCACAGTTTTAACTCTCAAACGGAGGCTTAATGGCTCTGAGTTGTTTTCTTTAATGATAAACCTTTATGGGTATTTCTCCCAATTTAAGTTCCATAGCAGAAATAATCATAGACACGACACAAGTTAATAGTTGACATCCAAAAAGTGTATAGAGATATAAAATGAATATGAATAGCAGCTCAGATCATATGGTCTCCAGAGAATTTGGCGAGTGCATGTATTGAGTGTGATTTTGCCAAGACCTGTTCCTTGATCAACATCTTTTACTGTCCATAAATATAGACTTAAGCCAATCCTTACCCCTAAACCTATCCCTACCCGTAATTCATTCCTAGATAAGGATAGCTGATGATTAGCAAGGGTGTAGAAGCACCTAACCCTGACCGTAAGCCTAAAACTGAGATTTCCTGGAAAGTTATCCCTCAATTCTGATTGGTTGATTGGAATGTTGTTGCGGGATCAACAGGAACATGTTGTACTTGGTGAAATCACGTTCACCTGAGATATTACTGAGATCTTGTTTTATTTTGAAGCTCAGGAGACAAATCTCTTCTTTTTTTTTCTCTGAGTAGTAGGCAGCTAAAGGAGAAACAAGCATGATCTTGTGGGTGGATTTTGTTGAAATGAGTCTGCTGACAGTATTATAATCACAGTTTGTTTGTTTGTTTAGTGTGTTGTTTTGATAAAACACAAGTTTTGCACCAAACTCACAGGGTTTAAGTATGCAGGTTGGTGCCAATGACCACAAACTTTGGCTAAACACTGCAGTAACTGGCTCGTTTTGCATTGTAACCAGCTGATTGCTGATTGGTTTTGGTCACAACGGGCAGCGGCGGTAGACCAATCACAACAAAGGCTGCTGGCATCCCAACTGGCACAGCCCAAAAAGGACATTGTAGTCGGTTAGCAGACAGACAAACAGGGTTCTTAGAGGCTTGTTTTTGGCCCGGACCTGGACGGAAAAAGGCAAGTCTTCAGAGAGTACAATACTTTGTCTCCCAGTTTGAACGCCACTTCCTTCCAAAGGCCTGAACGTCAAGAGAAATGTTCTTTAGAGGCATGATGTGAGCTTGTGTTTTTTTGTTTCAGGGAAGTCCTAATTTGTGATTTGGCACTAGTGTTGGTTTAGTGGAGGAGAAATACTGCAGCAAAGATACCATTTCTTAAAATCTCTTTAAACCTTAAAGAGGTAGTTCACCCAAAAATAAAAATGGTCATCATTTACTCACCCTCATGTCGTTCCATACCTGTATGAGTTTCTTTTAACTGTTGAACACAAAATAAGATATTCTGAAGAATGTTGGTAACCAAACAGCTGATGGTACCCATTGACTTTCATAGTATGGAAAAACACATGGAAGTCAGTCTAATGTCAACGTTTTGTTTTTCAACATTCTTCAAAATATCTTATTTTGTGTTCAGTACCGTAAAGAAAATCATACATCTTTGGAACAACTTGGGTGAGTAAACAATGACAGAATACATTTTTTTGAGTGAACTGTCTCTTTAAATGTCCCATTTGACTTGCGTTAGCAGAATTTTAGCTACATGTTTTGAGGAATAATTCGTGTCTGGAACACAAATGCTGCCGATAGGGGTTTGTTCTGATCATTAACCCTAGGTATGAGCAATAGTAACCATAATGCTTGCTTTGTAAACAGCATTGTTAATCTTTTCACCTTGAAAAAGGCTACTAGCCGAAACGTTGGTTAATAAATGTGCTTAAGTGAGTGTGCAGTTGTTCTCCACTAATTTTTTATTTTTTTTAAGTAACACAAGCTTTATGTTTGTTGTTGCGACTCTGTCACATTGTCTCATCTTTTGTGTCTCCGTTGCAACTGGGATTTTGGAAACACATTCGCACAGGTTTAGTTGCGAGATGGTGGTATGAGTGTGTTTTTGCCTCCGAGGAGCAGGTGATGTTTTTTTTACCGCATGCCGAACCCTCTTTAGTCTGCATTAGTCTGCGCGAACCCTCTCCGTTACCGTGACAACAGCTCCCCTAAAATCAATCTCGCCGGGGATTCGTGATTCGTGTCTTTCTTTGCTCTTAAAGGGTTCGTTCAACTATAAAATACAAATCTGTTATCGTTTTCTCACCAAACCTGTATCAGAATCTGCTGTCAAGCTCCTAAAAGGACAGAACTGCACTCTAAAAGTTGTCTATATTCACATAAAAAGGGTCAGAAATGTATAACTTTGCTCTATGCTTCAGCTCTTAAATCTCATTTGTGTTCATGAAAACCAATGGAAATTGTTATAATTGACATTAAACCTACCAAACGCCTCCATGCACTGTAGTGAACATACTCTGTGAGCTATAAAAGAGGAAAGGTTATCAGTGAATAATGAGAAAACTTATTATAATGCACATTTGGACTAGTTTTATAGTAGCTCAAATGCCCTTTGCATGCTTTTCTTGTATTGAAAACAACACTGCAATCATTGCATTCTGTGTTTCACAGCCAAAAGCAAATAATATATGGTCAATTATAGCAAAACGTTCATTTTGGGTGGCTTGTGTATGTGTGAGAAAAAGGTTTTTATTGTTGTTTTATTAATGCTACGTTTTTAGAGATGCTAGTTGCATACATTGTTGTTCATAAGCAGAAATATTCTGCAAATAGAAGTCTTTTGTAACAATATACTCTACTAGTCACTATTTATTTTTTAAAGGAATTAATACAATTATTCAGCAAGTATTTGTTAAATTGATTAAACGTAATAGTACAGACTTATATTATTAGATTTGTATTTTGAATAAATGCTGTTCTTTTGAACTTTTTATTAATCAAAGAATTCTGAAAAATGTATTACAGGTTCCAAAAACATTATGCAGCATTGATAATAAATCAACATATAGAATGATTTCTGAAGGATCATGTGACACTGAAAACTGGAGCAATGAAGCTGAAAATTAAATTTTTAAATATATTCACATAGAAAACAGTTATTCTGAATCGTAATAATATTTCACAGCTTTTTTCTGTATGTAATGCAGCTTTGATGAGCATAAAAAACATCTTACTGATCCCAAACGTGTGAGCAGCATTGTGTGTCAAACTAAAAGTGTACTCGTTAGACTACATTACCATGCACCCTTCAAAGTGCTCACTGTAAGTGTTCTGCCCTACAGAGTAAGCTTGGTTGGCTTCTGAATTTTTTGGGCTGCAAACGTTGTTTAAAACTGCGATGATGACTGAAAAATAATGCATGACTGGTTGAGTTTGTGTTCATTCTTGCGAGCGATTAGGCCGTCGGTGGGGTGTCGCTTCAGCACCAGACTCTTGGCACAGAGCGTTTGTCTCTGCAGCCAGACACAGCTGCTGGGGGTCAACGCTGATCACCTGCTTAGAATAACAATCATCTCAGTCTGCACATGTGCACACAAACACGCTCCAAAAGTAGCTTTGCTTACATTTGAGTTTCTCAGAGTAATCTGCTCCTGAGAAGAGCTGGGTGTTTTCTGGCAGCGTTATTCGCCTGCTTTAGTGCTGAATCAGCCGACCTCTGACCCTCGTGTATCCACACAGACACTCGGTGTTCAGGGTCTGGTTTAAAATAAACATGGAATGAGACTTTGCTCGCCGCTGTTTCCGTTCAGAGAATTGTATTTTTTTTTGTGGGCCAAAAGTCTACCTATGCATCATTTTGATCCGGTGCAAAATAAGTGCAATAAATCTGTACTTTGGGTTGTAAATGCTGCATTGCTTGGTCATGTTGAGTGCATGTGGATCATGCATACATCTGTGCATGTTGTTGTCGTACATGTAGAGGTCGTTTGTGGTCCAAACTAAGGCTAGGTGATATGTTTTTTTCAGAAGATTTCAATAAAAAAAAATTGTTTAACTACTCAACTTAAAAACATGTGATGTAACAAGTAAGTAACATTTTCTTTATTACAAATGTGCAAAATTATCAGGTTACAGAAAGTTGATTGTGCATGAAGTGGTTAACAATGTATAAATATAAAACAAATGCAGAAAATATGCATGGAATATTAAAGCAAATATTGTGCAAACTTGTCTTGCACATATCTTATATGAATAATGTGAAATAAGAAAAATAGTCATAATATAGAGATTCAGTTTTAGAGGTCAAAAGTTAAGGTGATTAAAATTCAAAATGGCTAAAAGTACACCAGTATTCAGCTTTTATTATTATTATTAATAATTATAAAGTTTATATAGCAGCTGTCAGACATTAAAATGCAGTTCAAAGTGCAATGCATGATCAGAAATTACATCAAAAGTAGTTTCAACATCACAAAAAAACATCAGATCTAAGATAAAAGGAATCCGGTACAATGCATGTAATATGGAATAGCATGTATGAAAAACACATAAATGAGAAAAAGTAATAAACTACAACATGTCTAATATAACATACTAAAACATATAATATATTATTAACAGTAAATGCAGCTTTCAGCCTGTCAGCATCATGTAAACATGAAATATCAAAAATTATTTTGCAGCTTTTCCACTTTTTTATGTTAACATGCTCGATAGACGTGTTTTGACCGCTGCACTCACGTCTTGTGTCTTGTGCAAAACTTAAATCTGAAAATCACCAGTCCTAGTCCAAACTCAACAACAGTGATATAAAACGCTTTGGCCTTGATGCTCTTCATCTCTCTCTGGAGCAGACTGTGATCTGTTGTCAGCCGGAGACGAAGGAGTTGTGGTTCACGGCTTGTCTCGGGGAAGTGGTACCAGTGTGTATCAGGTGAGAGGAGTGCGTCTGAAGGATGCGTCTTATGTTTCCAGCCATCCTCATTACATGTGAATCTCTCACTGCTGTTCACAACAGCCCTTTATCACAGCGGAAGCAGTGTATCGATTCTTCCGCTGATGTATGTTTTTCAGTGTGCTGTAATCACCTAGTTGAATAAATGCCTGTTAAAGTTATTTATTTGTTTCTTGTTATGAATTGTTTAATTAACTTTGCTGTTTTATTTTCTAAAAATCTGTGTCTTTGGTCTGGGGTCATTAAACTAGACCAAAACCCTTAAAAAATCATTACTTGGAAAAAAATAACCATTAACAGAAATAAATGTAATCATCTAGCTACCAAGGCAACATTTCTCATTTTAATTTAGTTTATAAAAACTATATAGACATTGAAAAAAAATGAATATCAAAAACACACCTAAATGTTAAATTAAAATGAAATTGAAAAATATACAAAAATAAAATCTAATTTAAAATATGAGTATTAATTATAGACGTATTTGAGTGATACTAAGATAACCCTGATTTGTTTGGCCGAGGACGAAGTGAGACAGAAACCTGAGCGGCTCTATAATGAGGATTAACAGCGTGTTCGTCAGCTGAACGTGCTAATTAGTCACCGCTGGATTAGTTCTTCCTAACACTCACCTGAAAACGTGTTCTTCCGCTGGTGAGCAGGTAAGTTAATGGGGCATTGCTTCACGATTGAGATTTGGCCGTTCCACAACAAAGAGGAATGTTTGGAATGCAGTCCTTCATCAGTATCTCTGCATCACATGCAGTCTTGCTGGAGGTTTTGTTCAGTCTAATGTTTATTAGTGATCGACCGATATTGATTTTTTATAACCGATACCGATTATTTGCATGTTTATGTACCCGATAACCGATATGCAGAACCGATATTTATTTACTGTTATAAAGTGAATAAATAACAGAGTGAAGCTTTGGTTTTTCCTTCTTTCAGTCGTCTTAACAACAACAAAAACTGTTGAAAATTAACATTCTTTCATGTGAAATTTAATCTTCAAATTACAACAATAAAAACATCACACACACAAAAGCATCATCAGCAACACTGATATTAACAATAATCAAAAGAATGTCTAATGTTTTCAAATGGAGAAAATAAAGGACAGAATTCATATAAACTTCATTTTAAACTACAGTTTTAGGATTAAACGCTGTTTAATAGACTAAAGAGTGAAGAATAATTCACTGAATAATATTCTCTGGAATATTGAAATAAGCTATAACAAACAAAACATCGTATTTTATTGCATTTCTTAACTGGCATGTTTTATCAGAATTATTAAAATGTTTTTGTCATTCTAAATTATGAAAACTGCTGACAGCGCGGTTTATCGATTTACACAGAACTACACTCAAACAGTGTGAGTGAACATTGCCCACTGCTCCAGGTGTGTGTGTGTGTGTGTGCCCACTGCTCCAAGTGTGTGTGTGTGTGTGTGTGTGTGTGTGTGTGTGTGTGTGTGTGTGTGTGCGTGTGTGTGTGTGTGTGTCCACTGCTCCAAGTGTGTGTGTGTGTGTGTGTGTGTGTGTGTGTGTGTGTGCGTGTGTGTGTGTCCACTGCTCCAAGTGTGTGTGTGTGTGTGTGTGTGTGTGTGTGTGTGTGTGCGTGTGTGTGTGTGTGTGTCCACTGCTCCAAGTGTGTGTGTGTGTGTGTGTGTGCCCGCTGCTCCAGGTGTGTGTGTGTGTGTGTGCCCACTGCTCCAAGTGTGTGTGTGTGTGTCCACTGCTCCAGGTGTGTGTGTGTGTGTGTGTGCCCACTGCTCCAGGTGTGTGTGTGTGTGCCCACTGCTCCAGGTGTGTGTGTGTGTGTGTGCCCACTGCTCCAAGTGTGTGTGTGTGTGTGTGTGTGTGTGTGTGTGTGTGTGTGTGTGCGTGTGTGTGTGTGTGTCCACTGCTCCAAGTGTGTGTGTGTGTGTGTGTGTGTGTGTGTGTGTGTGCGTGTGTGTGTGTCCACTGCTCCAAGTGTGTGTGTGTGTGTGTGTGTGTGTGTGTGTGTGTGTGTGCGTGTGTGTGTGTGTGTGTCCACTGCTCCAAGTGTGTGTGTGTGTGTGTGTGTGCCCACTGCTCCAGGTGTGTGTGTGTGTGTGTGCCCACTGCTCCAAGTGTGTGTGTGTGTGTCCACTGCTCCAGGTGTGTGTGTGTGTGTGTGTGCCCACTGCTCCAGGTGTGTGTGTGTGTGCCCACTGCTCCAGGTGTGTGTGTGTGTGTGTGCCCACTGCTCCAAGTGTGTGTGTGTGTGTGTGTGTGTGTGTGTGTGTGTGTGTGTGTGTGTGTGTGTGTGTGTGTGCGTGCGTGTGTGTGTGTGTGTGTGTGTGTGTGTGTCCACTGCTCCAAGTGTGTGTGTGTGTCTGTGTGTTCACTACTGTGTGTGTGCACTTGGATGGGTCAAATGCAGAGAACACATTTCACTGCTGGTTATACTCTGTATAATTGTGCATGTGACAAAAATAATAATAATAATAATGTATATATCGGTAAACCGATATATCAGTCGATCTCTAATGTTTATCCAGCTGTTAACCAAACACTGCTGTTCGTCTCTATTGGTGTATTATTGGTGTCTATACGTGCGGTAAAGATGGAAAATGATAACGCGTGCTTGCAGCTGACAGACTAATGAATGATCAGAATGACACTGTTGAAAGACTAGTGCTGTTAATATTGACTCGGTACAAGGGCTGGGAGATTAATCATATTTTATTTTCAATTACTGTTTTGCCTTACAGCAAGATAATCAAGAAAGCACTGTGCCACAGTGATGCTCTTGTTTAGTTCTGTTATAAATTACAGCCTTTCCTTTACAGCGGAGCACGACACGATTGATCTCTTGTTTTGATGGAGTTTATTTATTATTTCAACGTTATATTACTTTATGTATTATTTGTTATTATTATAGTTTATATGTTTTATATTATTTATGATCGTATATTTGTATTATTTATACTTGTATTATTGTTTATTATTTTTGCATTATTTGTTTTATATTGTTAATATTTTATATGTATATTTTGTATTTAAATTATTTAGTTTTATTTGAATTATTTTTATATTTATATTATTTGTACATTTTATATATATATAGTACTTTTATAGTATATTTGTTTATTTATATGTATATTATTTTTGACTTTAATTTTTTAATTTTTATTATTTTTATATATTATTTTATTTGTTTTCAGCTGCTCGGGAAAAAAAACAAGCTTCAGGCCTAAAAGTTCAATAAATGCATAATGTTTCCGAAGTTAATTAGTAATTTGTGTAAAATAATCTCGATGATGATTCGAGCAGCCCTGCTTTTGGCCTCTCTGGTTCTTGGGGGGGGGGGGGGTAGTGGCTGATTTGGTGCAGTTGTGGAGGTTTATACGCCACACCTCTGGGCCGTGAGCGATGTAGTTAAAGCGAGCCCCTGCCGGGACTTTAACCAACACGATTAGATCAGAAGTGCCGGATTCGGGTACATGAAATTCCCTCTGGATGATGCTGTAATTACCTTGATGACTTAACCATTAAGTCACCGGGAGCTTATCTGATGAGTGTTTCTGTTATCACACGCACAAATGGTTTTATGTTAATAGTGCTTTTAAGGCAGTCTTTCTTCAATCATTAAGGGCTGAATTTCATCTGCTTGGAGAGAATTTCCCGAAACACTGAATTGAGTTATCAGAACAGTTGTTGTTGGAAGATTGATGTGCGATGTGTCATGTTTGCCGTCGGTCATGGCCGTCTCAGGGGTGATGTTGTGTCCTATCTGCGTGGTGACCATGTCTAGGTGTTGACCGTGGCCGCGGTGAGGAATGTGACCCCAGCGGAGGCCATCTTGTGCGTGAGACTCAGTCTCCCATGATGCCGAGCACTTGATGTATAACAAGAGTGAATGATGACTTCTAATCACTATGATGCTCTATGAAATCTTTTATTTTTTCTCACCATATGTTTTATTGTTACCAAAGTCTGTTTTAGCAAGTCTAATTATTTGAATACATAACAACTACTTAATTTATTCTTTAAATAGCCTTATGAATTTTTTTTTCTTTCTCAGATATTCTGTTGCTTATTTACATTTTTCTGGATATCAAATGAAGGAATAACATTTTAATTGAATTTATCTTTTAATTTATTGTGTGATTATTAGAAGTAGTAGTAAATACATTCTACAGATTACGGAACAATATTAATGTAGTTCTGGCACAGTATTTTCATGTTAAACCAAACTTTTATTTTGGCGTGAATACTTTTTAATTTCTGTGTGTATATGATATGATGCTAGTTTTACTCAAATCAGACGGTAAAATGCTTATGAAGTGACTCTCAGAGCATATATTTACAGATACTAGTCCATGTCACGATTTGATAGAAGTGTACTGACCTATTATTGATTCAAAATTTGACAAATCCCGTGAAATTATGTTTCTTTAACTGGAGTCCATCTGCGTTTTCTGCATCTTGGCATCAAATCAAAAGGCCCTAAAAAAGTGAAAAAGCTCAAATGTTACATTAATATAACATCTTTAACTTATGTTTGTGTGAAGGAAAATTTATAGTTTTTTTGAAAACAAAAACTTTTTTTGTCATGGGTCAATGATTTGATGAAATTATTATCTGTCCTATCCATTAATTTATTCAAAAGCAAACAGTGCAGTT
Organism: Oxygymnocypris stewartii; assembly: GCA_003573665.1. Taxonomy (NCBI): domain Eukaryota; kingdom Metazoa; phylum Chordata; class Actinopteri; order Cypriniformes; family Cyprinidae; genus Oxygymnocypris; species Oxygymnocypris stewartii. The sequence continues at coordinate 59,485 of QVTF01006956.1, read as the reverse complement.
CATACATGCAGTGTACTCTATAATGAGAGTAATTATAATTTCTGTATTAAATATCAGATAATTTTTTGAAAACATGAAAAATAAAATAATAAACACTAAATTATTTTGAATATTTACCTTGAAAATGTGTTTAAAAACATTTAGGAAAAAAAACAACTTTTTATTAGGATGTGTACTTTCACATATTCTAGACATAAGGATTTAACTAAGGTTTGCTTAGTTAAACCACGCTTTCTTGAAAATGTTAAAAGTTTTAGAAAAATTTATGAAGCCAATATGAATACAAAGAGTACATTTGTAAGAACTTGAAAATATGTTTTAATCATTTCTATCTAATAGTTTATTAATCAGGGACACTATTATATGTCACTTACCCAATGTCATCTCTAGCTCTGTATATAACAGTTCACTCTTTCTCATCAAACCTCATCACAAAGTCTGATGTTTTCACTTTTTTGACTGCTTTTGTCAAAAAAAGCTTAACTTTAAATCAGCTGAACTTAAGTTATCTGATATTGCATCTTAAGATCGGAGATCGTATGATCCTCCACTCCCACAAACAACACACCCGTCTGTGATCCTGACAGCTGTCTGTGTGTCTGTCTCTTCCAGGTGTTTGTGTAAAGTGTGGTAAAGGTGTGTATGGAGCGAGTCAAGCGTGTCAGGCGATGGGGAACCTGTATCATACAAACTGCTTCACCTGCTGCTCCTGTGGTGAGTGTTCTCACACACACACACACACACACACACACACACACACACACACACACACACACTCAATCATTCACACACACTCACTCATTCACACACACACACACACACACACACACACACACACACACACACACACACACACACACACACACACACACACACTCACTCATTCACACACACTCACTCATTCACACACACACACACACACACACACACACACACACACACACACACACTCAATCATTCACACACACTCACTCATTCACACACACACACACACGCACACATACACACACACACACACGCGCAGACACACACACACACAATGCATAAATGTCCTATTATAGATGCATAATTATAGTTAGAAATATGTTCATGATTTGTACAGTCACTGCTGGAGCGAAAGACCAGATGGACCTCTGCTGACACCAATGCGCTGTTTTGTATTGTATGTCTAAAGCTTGCTTCGTGTCATTGCTGTCAGCAGAGGTCCATTTAGCCTTTTGGTCCAGCACTGAGTGTACAAATCGTTTCTATCAACATATTTCTAAGTAGAATTATGCATTTAATTAGAATTATGCATCTAAAATGTGAAGATTTTGCATGTGATGAGAATTATGCATCTTATGTGAACTATGCATCTAAAATTAGTTATGTATCTAAAATAAGAGAATTGTGCATTTATTACAATTATGCACTATGCATCTAAAATCCTGCGTTCCTGTGGCTCAGTGGTAGAGTATTGCGTTAGAAGCGCAAAGGTTGTGGGTTCAATTCTCAGAGAACACATACTGACAAAAATGTATAACCTGAAAGTACTGTAAGTCACTTTGGATAAAAGCGTCTGCTAAATGCGTAAATGTATATGTAAAATGAGAGATTTGTGCATTTAATGAAGATTGTGTATCTAAAATGGAAGTTTTGTTGTGGTTTGTGATATTGTTTAGTTTGCCGAATGGCAAAGATCACGTGCCACATGTATAAACTCACTCCTGTAGAAAAGCATGTGTTTATGAATGTGTTTGAGCATGTTACGTTTGTCCTGTTCAGTGTTTCTGTGTGTGTGTGTGTGTGTGTGTGTGTGTGTGCGTGCGTGTGTGTGTGCTCGTGTGTGTGTGTGTGTGTGTGTGTGTGTGTGTGTGTGTGTGTGCGTGTGTGCGTGCATGCGTGCGTGCGTGCGTGTGTGCGTGTGTGTGCTCGTGTGTGTGTGTGTGCGCGTGTGTGTGTGTGCGTGTGCGTCTGTGTCTGTGTCTGTGTGTGTGTGTGTGTGTGTGTGTGTGTGTGTGCGTGTGCGTGTGCGTCTGTGTCTGTCTGTGTGTATGTGTGTGTCTGTGTGTGTCTGTGTGTGTGTGTGTCTGTGCGTGTGTGTGTGTGTGTGTGTGTGTGTGTGTGTGTGTGTGTGTGTGTGTGTGTATGTGTGTGTGTGTGTGTGTGTGTAGACAAAGAGAAAGAGAGAAACCACGGCATTACTGTAGAGCACAACTGCTGTTCAGTTTTCTCTTGTTCATTCTCTCTTTCTCTCCGCACAGATACTGTTTCCTCACGCTTTACAGCCTGTGCAGATAATTTACACGTAATGCTAACCGTTCGCTGTACACGTATTGTTTGGTGAAAGAAAGCGGGCCAGTACACCGGATGCGGTCTGGGAGGAACTGGAAGCCTCTTTTAAGGGCATAATGGGTTCTTGAAGTTCACAGGAGCTCTTTAGCTTGACGTTCGAGTGTATTTGTGTATGTTTGGATTATCTGTGATGAATAAGCTGCTGTGGTTGATCTGAAGTACTTCAGTGCAATCATGAGCCGCTGTAATGTTTTAAGAGTGAAGGAGATGGAACACAAACCATGTGTTGCTTTAGAGGTTTGAGAATGAGTCTTTAAGACCAGATCAGCGAGGGCTGTACTTAAACTTATTTTTGTGAAATGAGTCGAGAGGGGCGAGTACAGTATGACAAAATCTGCCATTTTATGTCATAATAATGCGATATATTATGATCTAGTTATTTTTAGATTGAGCTCAACCCAAAAATAGTTTGCACATTTCACAGCCATGTACTAATGAATATTTCTGACATTATTTTATGACCTAAGTATTATTTAAATTAATTGTATTTATTTATTTAGCATACTGAAAGCAAACCAAAAAAAATCACAAGTAAACATTAAGTCTGTCAGTCTAAAAACTATGAAAACTTGATTTAAAAAGTATTTATTTATATCTAATTATTTATTTGCATTTATATTTCGTAATTTTGAGATACAAATTCCATTAAAAAAATATCCTTTTATATTCCATACAAATACTTCTAAACAAAATACTCCATAGTAATTCCAACAATATGTAACTGATAAGATGTGACATATTTGCAGCTGTTATGAGGTAGTCAGTGTGTAAATATGTAATTATTCTTTATAATTAAATTGCAATGTAACTTGGAAACTATAAATAACCTACAGCTTTAAAGCATCATGCTGATGTTTTGAAAATCACTAAATTGTTCCCATTATAATTAAGAAATCTGTCTACACAATAAGTGCTCTTATTAAGCGTCTATTCTGGCCTAATTAAGCCACAAAACGAGTTGAAAGAAGCCGTATTCTATGCTTTTGTAGTATTTTATTATTGTCCCTGCAGCACTGATTAAGATTCGTTGTTTTTTTACTCTGCAGAGATTTGTGGATAATTGCAGCCTTAGGTATAAAGACGTTTTTTTTATTATTATTTATTTTTTACTTAAAGTATTAAGTGTTTGATAAAATCCCCCATTGCACTGTAATCGACAGCGATGTAGTGATGTTTTGCATGCCGAGTTGCAATTGCTGTTCTTTCTTGCATTTATTTAAATACAAAAAACGATATTTTTGACCATGTGTGGCATACATGTGGCATATGCGTAATGTCGGGCGCTCTGTATCAAGTTCTTCCTTATAGAGGTGGTGTATGAAAGCAATATCACGCTGGCAGTGGTGCTGCTGTGCTGAATCTGTGCAGGTTATCACAGCTGGAATTGATTTTGTGCTCAGCGGAGGAGAAACAAAAGTGCTGAGTGTCATGATAACAGCAGATGATGCAGGAGTTCATTTTCCGTTCTTCCTATCATTAGTTCTGTCATTAGTTGTCGGTTGTTCTATCATTCATTTTATAACTCTGTCATTTGTTACGTAATCTATCTATCTGCCTGTTGTTCTATTTGAATGTGAATATCTATCTATCTATGAGAGACAGAGCTCTTGATGCTGTTTTTGTGTCTGTCTACATGTATGAATGAGCTTTGCTGTCACGTCCAGAGCTACACCCGCCCTGTCTTCATCAAAGAGAGAGAGGAATGCACTCATTTATTCCTCCATCTCTCCTTCTCTCTCTCTCTCTCTCTCTCTCTCTCTCTCTGTCTCTCTCTCTCTCTCTATCTCTCTCTCGCTCTCTCTCTCTCTCTCTCTCTCTCTGTCTCTCTCTCTCTCTCTATCTCTCTCTCTCGCTCTCTGTCTGTCTGTCTGTCTCTCTCTCCTTCTCTCTCTCTCTGGGTCTCTCTCTCTCTCTCTCTCTCTCTCACTCTCTGTCTGTCTGTCTCTCTCTCTCTCTCTCTCTCTCTCTCTCTCTGTGTGTCACGTCTCGCTGTGCCAGCGCTGTATCAGTCATGAGATGGACAAACACACTCTTGTTCTCATAAACACACACTCACAGCATCACAAACACTGTGTAACAATTATAAAGGTGAGTGTACGTGCGCCCCGAGTCATGTCCCTCCACACACACACACACACACTCACATACACCAACACAGAGAGTCATTATGATGTTTCATTCACTCTCATTTCTTCTCTTTCTCCCATACTTATTTGCTCAATACTCCAGTCTTCAGGAGGACTCATAGCATTCAGACACAGAGAACTGTTGGAAATATTTATTTTTAGCCAGTGATTCATTTGAACCAACTCACAGATTTACTCGACAGTTTATTTGTCACTATTGTCATTGATTATGGTGGCCTTGCACTCAGACTCAGTACAGTTGTTTGTGTTACCTGTGAAGCACATAAACTATACATTAACATGAGGAGAAAGAGAGGAAAAGATGAAACGAACAATATATATATATTGAGAAAGAGAAGGGGCAGAAGAGCATATGTGTGACCAGCAGGCCTGCACATGCTCTGAACCGCAGACTAAAATTCCCCTCTTTACAGTAACACGCACACACAAACACACACACACACACACTCTGACTACAGTCTGGATGTGAATTCCCGAACATGTACATACACCCTTTGAGTGACTCATCACCTCCAGCATCCCATCATGCACTGGGGCGAAGCCACCTGCTGATGATAAAGACCTGCTTGTTCTCTCGCTGTGGATAGGAGTGTGTGTGTGTGTGTGTGTGTGTGTGTGTGTGTGTGTGTGTGTTTGTGTGTGTGTGTGTGTGTGTTTGTGTGTGTGTTTTCTCACAGCTTCAGGAAAGGAGCAAGAAAGACACAAAGGCTTTGTTCTCAATGCACAAAAACCTTTTTTTTTTAGTTCGGATCGTTAGGTCTATAATTAGGTCTAGGTCTATTGTTTATTCAGTCATTAATTCATTATATACATCTGTTTGTGTCATTTATAAAATCTGTCTGCAAGGCTAGAAATGAAGTTTTTACCTGGGCCTTGGCTCTATTACAGGCCAAACTCTCTGTAATCATTTAAAGTTAGAGGCAACCACTGTATTTTAATCATGATACAAATAACGATGCTATATACATGAGCAGTTTATGATTTAAAATTAGATTGCATAATTTCAAAATCTGACGCAAAAACAGAACGGTCTGACTTTAGCTTAGCTAAATTATTAGGGCTGCCCCCTAATTGTTGACTAAATATTAGTCGACCAAATAATTTTTAGTCACAAAAATCCACAACATAATTGACTCAGTCTGTGACCGACAGATCATTAACGGCCGGTCTATGTGCTAATGCAGTACATCGGTCAGAACATCATTCATTGACCTCAAATATGGCTTATCATCTGAATTATGTAAGTATTAGCAACTTTGCATGGCCGCTCAGTGTAATGTTAACCTAGAGAAATGTGCGCTCTAGACTACGTTGATTTATTTGCACTCACAATAACAACAAAACATTGCACTTTTGTAAAATAATGAAAGCATCAGGATGCGCTTTCTGCCGTCACGGTCTCTGTGAACTTAAGTGCGAAACTTCGAAACTCTGTGTATGCTTGTCTTACAGATCGGAAAACATATCTATAGAGAGCGAAATATATGCTTTCAAATTAACCAATTCAAATAAAATAAATATTCTCAGATAATAGGAAACATTCATACAGGCGCATCACTACTGAGGAGATAACGAGTCAGTGTCGCCGACTTCATCTCTTATGCTGAAAAACACAGAAAGCACTATAGTGTATCAATACATTATTATAATGTTAATGCAGCCTCCTTACTGTTTTTCCCTGAAACATTCATAATCATTACTTCTGCCGGTGCACTGTGGCAAGCTTTATCCGTGTGCTTGAGCGCTTATAGGCTGTGTAGGTAATTAAATGCTCATTATAATGATTTAATTGGTTTATTAATAGATGTGCGATTAGTCGACCAGAAATATTTAGTCGAGGGCAGCACTAGAAATAATGCTACATAAAACATCTGCACATAACAGTAATGGTCTGAATGAGATGCAGATTTGTTCTCTAACAGCAGGTGGCGCTTAAGGAACAGCAGCGATACAGTGTTTGGTTACACTTTATTTTGATCGTCCACTTTAGACATTCTACTAACTATAAGTAACTTTGCAACTACATGTCTACTAACTCAGAGTAGACTGTTAGGTTAGGTTTAGTGTTAGTAGAATAAGTTGACATGTACTTCCAAACTTTCTCAGTATGTTGTGGACCCATCAAAATAAAGTGTTAGGAGATGTTAAGCAGACAGTCTACTGATACTCTAATAACTGCTAGTTGACATGTAGCTGCAAAATTACTTAATTAAATTTGTGATTTTTTTGTATAGTTCTTTTTATGATACAATCGTTTCAATGCAGCTTTACAGGAAATTAAGCTTCTACAATAGATTTATATATTGTAGAAACTCAATATATATTTAACTTATGTCAAAATGTGGTTAATTCTCTATACTGTCTGGGGGTTGGCATTATCGCTTCTCAGGCGGTTGGTCATCTCAGATAATTTAAGAGTTGGATCCAGACTGAAGCTTGTGTAATTCCTAGTTATTTTCTGTTTAACTGTTCTCAGTGCTGTGTTTCTCTCGTGTTTGCCGTCTCTGGATCTTTGATTATGCTCGAGACAGATTTCCCAGCAGCTGTGTGCTCTGTCATAATGAATGTGCCATATCGCTTTAGATGTGGTGTGTGTGTACAGACAGTCAGCCATATTACAACGAGAAAATCATATCAGCCTCTGAACGCTTTGACAAAATTAGATTTCTGCCTTTTCTACTAGATCATAGTCATTTCGTGTTTGGAGGTGTTATTTGTCTTGTATATGAATTTGTCACTTGTGTTTTCTAGTTGAGACGTGTATATTCTAGATTAATTGGTTGCCCTGAGATTAATTATATGGTACTAATTTCCATAAACAGATCATTTAAGAGGATCACAGACCTCTGAGTTGATTCCAAGTTAATTTGTCATAAATTAAAACAAGACTGTGAGGTACACAAGTACAGTCATTCAAAATAAATAATAAAATACATATTTACAAAACAATTTCAGTGGACAACAATTTTATTATTTATATGCTTTTATAGTATTACTTTATAGTATATATTTGAATTTTTATTTTTATTTTTTTATTTTATTTCAAGTTTTAGTAATTTTGTTACATGCTTTTCGGTATTTTATTTTATGCTTCTGTTTAGTCTCAATTAATTTTTTTGGTTATAGTTTGAGTAATTTTAGTACTTCAGCTAACTGTTTTAAGTTTAAGTTGTTTGTCTGATAATTGTAATTCATTTCAGCTTTATTTAACAATTCTGATGGTTTTTGTTTAAGTTAAGAAAATAAAACCCTGTTGCACTCGGTGTGACATGAGAGCTTAAAACAGTAGAATTGACCTCATCTATACTGCACAGCCTCGTTTACTTGCGTCACAACGACCCTGACTGAGTTCATGAGAGGACTGACGATCTGCAGCCACAGTGACAGTCATGGGAAACATGCCTTCAAGTGTACAAATTCAATCAAAGATGCATTTAACACAACAGGCCATGGAAATAAACCTGCCCACACACTCTTCTGAGAAGAGTAGACTAGAAGAGATGCATGTGAGAGAAAAATTACAAAGAAAATTGAGGTTAATGAAGCCTTTTCACATTTCCGGGCTTCTCAGAAGCAGAAGCCGTCATAGTCTGGTAAACTTCCATAGGAAAATACAACACATGTCATTTATGCATTTCCATTTGCCTTAATAGCAAAAGGAAAAATCCATGATTGGTTTCTATCTTTCCAAAAGAGGAAAAAACATCAAGAGATTGATTACATTGGTTAAAAGAGAGAAAGATTAGCTGTCACTCCCTCAACCATTGTATTAGAGTTAACCAGTTATCTGTACTTGAAAGCGAGGAAATAGTGTTATACATGTACATACATTTGTATTAATGAAAATATTAAATATGTTTTAAAAATATAGTTTTTTAACTATAGAAACACAGTCTGTGGCCTATTGAAAGCTCTTGTAAGTTTTGTTAATGTATTTCCATTCACTACACTACACTTTTTAACGTGTTTTAAAGCACAAATATCTAAATATTCTTGAATCAAGATACATTTACGTGATTAGCTAAATGACTGAAGATATTACGTGTTATTTTATGAAAAATGTATCAAAATGTTGTCACTTTTTGCTTAAAACAAGGAAAAATATTTTAACCTTAATTCAAAGAGAAAACTTTTTTAAGCAAAAAAATTCTTAATTGATACATTTATAAGAAAACCAAATTGAATGTAATGTTACTTTAAATAAATCTTGATTTGTGAAGGTTTAGATATTTGTGCTTTAAAACAAGACAAACATACTGATTTTTTTTGTATTGTATCGAAATAATTGAACATTTCAGTTCAGTGCAAGGTTTAACAGCACTAACTGTGCCAAAGATTTGCTGCTAGTTCATCATACTCATGAAGAGCTACACATTTGCCACAAATGAACTCAAAGTTTGCTGCATATAAGCAGTTTTTCAGTGTAGATGTAGTTGACTGTGGCCGCAGTCTTTGACAAAGGCTGGAGGAATCTCTCCGTCCCCCCCCCCCCCCCCCCCAAAACAAACACCCCCTCTCCTCTCATTCGCTCTCTCTCTCTCTATCTCGCTCTCTCTCCTCTCTTCTCGCTCTTCTATCCTCGCTCTCTCTCTCTCTCTCTCTCTCTCTCTCTCTCTCTCTCTCTTCTTCTCTCTCTCTACTCTCTCTCTCTCTCTCTCTGCTCTGTCTCTCTGTCTATCTCTCCTCCTCTCTTGTGTCTCTCTGCTCTCTCTCTCCCTCTTCCTCTTCTCTGTCTCTCTGTGTGTCTCTCTCTCTCTCTCTCTCTCTTCTCTCTCTCTCATCTCTCTCTCTCTCTCTCTCTCTCTCTCTCTCCCTCTCTCTCTCCTCTCTCTCTCTCTCTCTCTCTCTCTGTCTGTTTTCAGTGGTGGAGGGGGGCATTGGGACCAGCCGGTGACCTCAGGCTCAAAGAATGTCCCCGTTTACTCAGACCTCTCTCTGTCTCTCTGTGTTTTTGTGTTGGGAATCTGCCCCCGCCCCCCCCCCCCCCCAGACATTCGTCAGCTCCAGAAATCTCAGTGATCTCAGCGTCGTTTGTTGTGTGTACACACGTCTACAAACATCCTCCTCTTACATTGCCATCTCAGTTGTTTTAAAATCACATTTTTATTATTTGCTCCTTTTTCTCACCATTTCTAAACACATCTATTGATGGTGAAAAACTGCACATTGCTATGCAGGTGTGTTGCTAGGGATTTAAAATGATCTTCTGGTCTATATATGGCTCATGTTCCTCCTCTGTGGGATTTTTCACCTGTTTTATGATCAAGCAGGCGCGTATACATCACTAATTGAAAGTCTTTCCTCAGGTCTGCGTGTGAATCATTCTTTATCACTCTGAATTAAGTCGAGTGTTCGGGCTGCTGGCTGGTTGAATGTGGCAAGTGCATAAATTTTGAGTCCGTGAAAAGAAACGAGATGTCTGCCTTGAGCGCTGTAAATTAAGGGATGGGGAAAAGGGTCAGACTGATTTATGGACTGTGTGTGTGAGGTGGTTTGGTGGTTTTTGTGTGTGTGTGAATGCGATACAGAGATACACCCATTTAGACAGAATCACACCATCAGAGTCACATGGTAAACAACCAACCTACCCACATTTCATTACATTTATTTCAATTTGAATTTTTATGGATTCGATATTTTCCCTGTTTTAATATTTCTGGACTCTATTTGAATGGTTAATTCGATTTTACTAAACAAAAACCATGTCTTAATTAATTGAAATCATGAAACTAAAACATTTAATTTAATAGTTTATTAAAATGTTACAATATTAACACTTCTTTAGGGCCCTGAAATGAAATAGAAAGTTTTTTTTCTCTCCTCAAATGCTGTTTTTTTTATTTACCAAATTCTATTCTGGATTCTATTTTAATGGTTTAATTCAATTTCAAAAATCAGTTTAAGTATGTCTAAATAATTGAATTTATAAAAACAACTTTTGCAATAATAGGGCCCTATAAAATATTTGTTTGTTTTTTCTGTTGTGTAATTTAATGTTTCTGTTATGATGGCATACAACACTAATTTATCTTTTAATCAAATGAAAATTAAACAAACCCTTTAATTTTTGCCAAACAACAGAGGTGTACTGTTAAAATCAAAACCTGACAAAAATGTAATTATTCCCTAATCATATTTTTTTATATTAATATGGATGTACATTCCATTGGACAGTACTAATATATTTCTGTCACTATTTCTTCAAGTTACCCCCAAACATTTATTTTGGTAGGTTGTCGTGAAGTCCTTTAAGTTTCTGTGTTTATATGATATGATGATCGTTATATAAAGTTATATTTGCTCATATGAGGGGCAGTCGTGGCCTAATGGATAGAGTGTTGGACTTGAGCTTGTGGGTTCGAATCTCAGCTCCGGCAGGAATTGTTATACTCTGTATAATTGTGTATGTGACAAATAAAGAAAATATTATTATTATTACAGTGAGACGACACACGCACGCTTTATTGTGCAGTAAATAAAACCATACATATGCACCGCAGAACATGCAGGTTAGTTTATAAATTGTAATTTTGAGTCTTAATATTCACAGATACTAGTCCATATTGTGATTTGATTTAAAAGCATGAACCTAGTTTTGATTTATTAATTCACAATTTGACACATTCAGTGACATTCCACGTTATACAGTAAATTCCGCTTTTATGTCTTGATCCACAATTCTGTCCAATTTTACCCGTTGTGGAAATTATAGGTCCTGCCCCAGTTTGCATTTGTTTTTAGGCTGGTCTAAACCATGTTTGCATTTGTTTTTAGGCTGGTCTAAACCTGTTTGCATTTGTTTTTAGGCTGGTCTAAACCAGTTTGCATTTGTTTTTAGGCTGGTCTAAACCAGTTTGCATTTGTTTTTAGGCTGGTCTAAACCTGTTTGCATTTGTTTTTAGGCTGGTCTAAACCCGTTTGCATTTGTTTTTAGGCTGGTCTAAACATGTTTGCATTTGTTTTTAGGCTGGTCTAAACCCGTTTGCATTTGTTTTTAGGCTGGTCTAAACCTGTTTGCATTTGTTTTTAGGCTGGTCTAAACCTGTTTGCATTTGTTTTTAGGCTGGTCTAAACCTGTTTGCATTTGTTTTTAGGCTGGTCTAAACCTGTTTGCATTTGTTTTTAGGCTGGTCTAAACCTGTTTGCATTTGTTTTTAGGCTGGTCTAAACCTGTTTGCATTTGTTTTTAGGCTTGTCTAAACCTGTTTGCGTTTGTTTTTAGGCTGGTCTAAACCTGTTTGCATTTGTTTTTAGGCTTGTCTAAACCTGTTTGCGTTTGTTTTTAGGCTGGTCTAAACCTGTTTGCGTTTGTTTTTAGGCTGGTCTAAACCTGTGTGTGTTTGTTTTTAGGCTGGTCTAAACCCGTTTGCATTTGTTTTTAGGCTGGTCTAAACCCGTTTGCATTTGTTTTTAGGCTGGTCTAAACCCGTTTGCATTTGTTTTTAGGCTGGTCTAAACCTGTTTGCATTTGTTTTTAGGCTGGTCTAAACCTGTTTGCATTTGTTTTTAGGCTGGTCTAAACCTGTTTGCATTTGTTTTAGGCTGGTCTAAACCTGTTTGCATTTGTTTTTAGGCTGGTCTAAACCCGTTTGCATTTGTTTTTAGGCTGGTCTAAACCTGTTTGCATTTGTTTTTAGGCTGGTCTAAACCGTTTGCATTTGTTTTTAGGCTGGTCTAAACCTGTTTCCATTTGTTTTTAGGCTGGTCTAAACCTGTTTGCATTTGTTTTTAGGCTGGTCTAAACCTGTTTGCATTTGTTTTTAGGCTGGTCTAAACCTGTTTGCATTTGTTTTTAGGCTGGTCTAAACCTGTTTGCGTTTGTTTTTAGGCTGGTCTAAACCTGTTTGCATTTGTTTTTAGGCTTGTCTAAACCTGTTCGCGTTTGTTTTTAGGCTGGTCTAAACCTGTTTGCATTTGTTTTTAGGCTTGTCTAAACCTGTTCGCGTTTGTTTTTAGGCTGGTCTAAACCTGTTTGCGTTTGTTTTTAGGCTGGTCTAAACCTGTGTGCGTTTGTTTTTAGGCTGGTCTAAACCCGTTTGCATTTGTTTTTAGGCTGGTCTAAACCCGTTTGCATTTGTTTTTAGGCTGGTCTAAACCTGTTTGCATTTGTTTTTAGGCTGGTCTAAACCTGTTTGCATTTGTTTTTAGGCTGGTCTAAACCTGTTTGCATTTGTTTTTAGGCTGGTCTAAACCAGTTTGCATTTGTTTTTAGGCTGGTCTAAACCCGTTTGCATTTGTTTTTAGGCTGGTCTAAACCAGTTTGCATTTGTTTTTAGGCTGGTCTAAACCCGTTTGCATTTGTTTTTAGGCTGGTCTAAACCCGTGCACCCTGATTCTAGGAAACACCGGATGCAGAACCAGTCAGATTTGAGTGTACTTTTCACAAAGGCTGCTGCTTTGTGTTGTGGGAATGAGAGATTACACATATTTCATCCTTTCAATCATTTAATGATGCCAATTAAAACTAATTGCTTGCTTGTTGTCGAGGCTGTTTGTAAACACAGCATGAAGAGCTCCTTCTGCAGTGTTTTTGACTACATATAAAATGAAACTTATGATAAATGGTTTCTTTTCTCCCTCAGGACGGAGGCTACGAGGAAAGGCTTTCTATAATATCAATGGAAAGGTTTACTGTGAGGAAGACTTTCTGGTGAGTATTATCTTATGATGCGTTTACATTGTCAGATTTACAGCAATTGAGTTTCTTACGATGTATGTAATCTTCTGCATTTATTTAACTAAATATGAAATATTATTGCAATGTAAAATAGCTGTTCTCTGTGTGAATATATTGTAAAATGTAATGTATTGCTGTTATCAGTGTCCCATGATCAATCAGAAATCATAATAATATGCTGATTTGCTGCTCAAGAAACATTTCTGATTATTAGCAATGTTAAAAACAGTTGTGCTGCACAATATTTTAGTGGAAACTGTGATGCATTTAATTTTTCAGGATTCACAGATGAATAGAAAGTTCAAAAGAACAGCATTTATTTGAAATATAAATATTTTGTAACATTATAAATGTGTTTATTGTTAATGTGTTCTTTTTGATGTACTTTTTTCTTAAATATCATGCAAGAACATGCAGAGATAATTTAATAAAGTGACTAAATATTTTTTTTACCATGTGAACAGCTCAGAATCTGATAATTACAGTAACTCCAGCACAATGGATTAGTTCATTAAACCCTTTTAACGAACCCGATGTGTCACGGATTGATCTATAGACACTAGTTCTGTCCTGTCCTCGTTTGATGTTTGAAGTCCTGCTGTAGGTTAGAGTTACACCAGCTGTAGGATCTCAGCAAACTAGCTGTAGTGCTTCATTTAACTGAACGTGTCCTAAGAGGGGGTGGAGACTTGGGCTGTATTGATTAGTGCACATTAGTGAATGGGTGGATGATGTCTCTTGGGAGAACAGATGCTGTAGCTCCGCCCACCTCTCCAATTCACTCCAGTGTGATCTTATTCTGAAGCTACACACACACACACACACGCGCACGCACACGCACGCACACACACACACATAGACACACACACACACACACACACACACTCACACACACATAACACACATACACACACACACACACACGCACGCACACGCACATACACACACATAACACACACACACATACACACACACGCACGCACACACACGCACGCACATACACGCACGCACACACACAAACGCACACACACACACGCACACACATGCACACACACACATACACACATGCACACACACACGCACGCACACACACGCACACACACACACACATACACACACACACACACACGCACGCACACGCACATACACACACATAACACACACACACATACACACACACACACGCACGCACACACACGCACGCACATACACGCACGCACACACACAACGCACACACACACACGCACACACATGCACACACACACACATACACACTTGCACACACACACGCACGCACACACACGCACACACACACACACACACACACATACACACACACACACATATAATATTATTTAACATTTTATTATTTCATTATTATTAGATATTTGACATTTTGAATAATTTCATTATTTTGTTGTGTTAGTGTATATTTTTCATTTAACCCATTTAATGTTTTAAAAAAAATTTTTTTTATTAATATTTAAATACATATTATATATATATATATATATATATATATATATGTAATTTACCATTAATTATTATATTATTTATATGTATTAATTTAGTAATAGTATTTATTACAGCATTATTTCAATATTCAGCATTATCTACTATGACTTTTCGATATTTGTATTTATTTATTTTATTTTTTGCTGTGTTTATTTCAGCTATTGTCCACCTAGCATAGATATCTGCATTGGTATCATCCATAAACAAACATAAAAACATTGGTGACACTTAATGACCTTAAAAACACTTAATGACCCCAGACCGCGCTTGAGTTGACGTGCGCGCCTGAGGAACACGCCGCCAGGGGTCCGGCAGATGGGACGGGTGGGGGTGTCCTGGTATTGATCAGTCCCTCCCAACCCCACCTGCTGGCCCTCGCTCCACAATGAGCACACGCTCACATGAGCACAAACACCAGCGCACCAATGAAAAGAGTGTTTGATGATGTCATCAGTACGGAATGGAGCGGCGTTCCACGGAAAGTTCCACGTCGTTAAAATGTATCCTTTGAGTCGGAGGATCTTGTGTGGCCTCGGCCTCTCATCATCTCCATAGAGTGCATGTTAGAGAACATCCTCACTCTAATGGCTGTGCTCCAAACCCTGCTAACCAGGTCAAAGCCCTTTTCCTGGACAGATGGCTCCCCTCAGGGTCCTTTCTGTACAACCTGTCCACCATTAACAGCCTCTGAATGTTGTAAGATGTTTTAAGTCTCAGGAAAGTCTTTTGGAGGTCCAACACCTCATTCTGAACGATAAGAACCTTCCAGAACGATTCTTATAGCGGCCGCAGTCTTAATCCATCAAGTTGTGGATCTTCTCAGGAATCATGCTGATAATCCTGTGGGATTTTCTGCTGATGTCTGAAGTGTTTAATCAGATGCACAGAACTAAACAGGACGTTTCTGAAGCTCCCAGCGCCCCCTTGAGACACATTCAATAGTGATGCTGCTTCATTACTGGTGCAAGTTTTTGGATATGGGTAGCAGACAGGAAATATGAATCAGTGTGACATCATATTATTTTATATACGTATCAATACGTATATATATATATATATATATATATATAATTTACATTTTGTGTTGAAAATGTATTTAATATATTTTTTTTTGATATTTTAATATTTTTATGTTTTTTAATTTTTATAAAAATATGTAATATATTATTTTGTATATAGTGCTTGCATTTTGGGTAGTTTACATGAAACATGAAGCATTGTGACATGCTATAATTTATATTAAAATAAATTTGTATTATATTATATATTTATTTAGTTCATTAATTTATATTATTGAAAATGTTCTTTTTTATTTAGTATTTAATACATGTTTGTAATTTTACTTGTAGTGTGAACACTTAATTGTGCTCTAGAAAAAAATCTGTGATTCCTCAGTAAATTACATTTGAAATAAATGAATACTTTTGCATGAAAGACACTTTAAACGGGCAGTAAAGACATTTCTAATGTTAAAGATTTTTGAACTTTCTATTCATCAAAGAATCTTGAAAAATAAAATGTATCACAGTTTCCACTAAAATAGAGTATTCTTCGGCTCCACTGTTTTCAACATTGATAATAATCAGAAATGTTTCTTGAGCAGTAAATCAGTATATTATTATGATTTCTGAAGATCATGTGACGCTGAAGACTGGAGTAATGATGCTGAAAATACAGCCGCACATCACAGAAATAAATTACATAACATATTCACATAGAAAACAGCTATTTTAAATTGAAATATTTCACAATATTGCACTTCTTTCTGTATTTTTGATCAAATAAATGCA
This sequence comes from Oxygymnocypris stewartii, assembly GCA_003573665.1. Lineage (NCBI taxonomy): Eukaryota > Metazoa > Chordata > Actinopteri > Cypriniformes > Cyprinidae > Oxygymnocypris > Oxygymnocypris stewartii. The sequence continues at coordinate 43,022 of QVTF01006956.1, read as the reverse complement.
GCTTTGAGCAGAAGAAACAAAGAAAAGCTGAATATGATCTTGTATTTGAGTTGTGGTGTTTTCTTCTTCTTCTGTAGTACTCCGGGTTCCAGCAGACGGCAGAAAAATGCTTCGTGTGCGGTCACCTCATCATGGAGATGGTACGAGAGATTTGATGTATTACACTGTAACTATTGCTCTCATTTTTCAGAAGAGGAAGGATCTCTTGTGAATTTAGAGGGAAGACTCTTGTAATTTAGTTTTATTGTTTTCAATAAATATGCAACCAAAATGGCTTATCAAAGCTGCATCATCATCTGTAATATGAGTGTATTATTAGATACAGAAATGTTATTGTACCTCATTAGCGTGGCCACCTGTGTGTGTTTGTGTGTGTGTGTGTCTGTGCGTGTGTGCATGTCTGTGCGTGTGTCTGTGTGTGTGTGTGTGTGTGTGTGTGTGTCTGTGTGTGTGTCTGTCTGTGCGTGTCTGTGTCTGTGTCTGTGCGTGTGTCTGTGTGTGCGTGTGTGTGTGTGTGCGTTGTGTCTGTGTGTGAGTGTGTGTGCGTGCATGCGTGCGTGCATTGTGTGTGTGTGTGCGTGTGCATGCGTTGTGTGTGTGCGTGCATTGTGTGTGTGTGTGTGTGTGTGCGTGTGCATGCGTTGTGTGTGTGCGTGCATGCGTTGTGTGTGTGTGTGTGTGTGTGCGTGCATGCGTTGTGTGTGTGTGTGCGTGCATGTGTGCGTTGTGTGTGTGTGTGTGTGTGTGTGTGTGTGTGTGTGTGTGTGTGTGTGTGTGTGTGCGTGCATGCGTTGTGTGTGTGTGTGTGTGTGTGTGTGTGTGTGTGTGTGTGTGTGTGTGTATGTGTGCGTGCATGCGTTGTGTGTGTGTGTGTGTGTGTGTGCGTGCGTGCATGCGTTGTGTGTGTGTGTGTGCATGCGTTGTGTGTGTGTGCGTGCGTTGTGTGTGTGTGTGTGTCTGTGTGTGTGTGCGTGCATGCGTTGTGTGTGTGTGTGTGTTTTGTAGATCCTGCAGGCTCTGGGTAAGTCGTATCATCCAGGCTGTTTCCGCTGTGTGGTTTGTAAAGAGGGTCTGGACGGTGTTCCTTTCACCGTGGATGTGGAGAACAACATCTACTGTGTGAAAGACTACCACACGTGAGTGACATCCTCGCATTCATGCTATTTTGTTACTTATGTTTCATGCATAACCTGTTTAATGCTGTTTTGGCTGTCCAGCGTAACCAAGATGTTGATGAATGTTTCTATGTTTTTCTACAGGGTTTTTGCTCCTAAATGTGCCTCGTGTAACCAGCCCATCTTCCCAGCGCAGGTACGAGCTTGTAAAAGCATTGTATGAGTCGGATTGATGTCGTGCTTCAGGACTGTCCTGGTTAATTACGTGTGTGTGTTTGTAGGGTTCAGAGGAGACCATACGGGTGGTGTCCATGGATAAAGATTACCATGTGGAATGCTATCACTGTGAGGTAATTCAGTGGCTATTGCTCTGAAATACTGTGACTAAGGGTTGCTGGTTCAATCTCATTGTGAAACACTTAACCACACGAACACATCCTAGACACTGTTTCACTGAGATGCACTCGCGTCTGGTAAATGCACCTTACAAGGGGTCATGATTTACGCTCCGGGATAATGCACTGGCGTTATGTAAGATGTTTTTATTGTGAATCATTGACTGATGACGTTCCAGAGCGGGTCATTCAGCTCTACAGCTCGTGTGAGTTAACGAAGGGAAAACCTCTTATTAAAGAGGAAAGCTCAAATGATTTGATGTTAAAGAAAGTGATTTTACGCTGCAGGATTATTTAAACATTTACATTTTTATGTATAATGTAATAGTAATAATATTTTTATTATATTTAGGTATATATATATATATTTATATATGTAATATTAATTAGAAATATTTCAAAGGTGTTCATTTTAATATATTAAAGAATATATATATAATGTATATAGGTAAAAGAGATATTTTTATGTTAATAATAATAAAATGTTCACTTCTGAAATATAAATTTTTTTTGGAACGTATATTATCGATAATAATGAATTATTTTATTATTTTAATTTTTATAAAAATTCATATGATGTATTAATAATCAGTTGATTTGTTTTATGTCATTCATAAATATATGTCTTCCTATTCACAATTTGAACAAAGCTTTGCACAGAATTGCCATGTGACAGGTTTAAGATGAGGGTGATGTCCTTGTCAAGACATTGAATCAGCCTCATGTTCATGTATTTAGTTCTGGATTCCTTCCTCTGGCTGTGGATCATTCCAGCTGACTTGCAGAAGTAGCGTCTGTCTAAAAAGCAAGCTTTGTGCATTCAATTATGTCCAGTGTAGACAAGGCCTGACTTCATTTCTATCAAACACACTGAGACAATAACACATGTTTTGCAGGATTGCGGTCTACAGTTGAATGATGAAGAGGGGCATCGCTGTTATCCGCTGGATGGACACCTGCTGTGCCACCGATGCCACCTGCACCGGTTAAAAACCCCTCTACCGCCCCCGAGTTACCCGCTACACGTCACTGAACTGTGAACACACGCTGAACGAGGAGCGAGAGGAAATCAAGACAATAAACAGGTGTTCGGTCGTGCCCGTTTGACCACGTGTTTCCACTTGTTTGGACCAACCGGTTATTATTTCATCCCTCATCACGGTATCGAGGGGTTTGGGCTCGGTGTCTTCAGCACTGATCGGAGGGCGACCCGTGCCGGTTTATCCTCCTGAACGCCAAACAACATACACAGACTGAGATATGATCCTGTGCCTTCATCGGAAATCCTGCGTCGATTACTGCCTTCGACATGCAGCGTTTCTGTCTCCTGCCAGATATTAGTCAAGCTGCCCGGGTCTTTAAAGGGACAGTTCACCTCACATTAAAACTGCAGTGATCATTTACTCACTGTCGTTACAAACTTCTATGAGCTTTTCTTCTGTGGCAGAAATTATTAAAATATAATTTCAAGGCAAGACATTACAGGAAAAAACATTTTGCTTCATGACAAGTCGAATGAGTGGAAAGAAATCATCTAAAATACACATTTAAGTGTTTATTTTATGACACTTTATTTGCATTTGTAGTTTTCAATTACAATGCATATCAATACACATTATGGATTTATTCTTATCTATATTCTGAAGGATTATTACATGATTCACCTGATATATATTTAACATTTTAATCCAAAAACATGATTTATTTCCGACAGTATTTTCTATAAATAAAATAAAAGAGAAACCCAAAATCCCCTCTGGAAAAAATATGCAAGAAAAAAAAAAGAATTTTAAACTAATATTAATATTTCTATTCTGGAAATTCTGCAGATTGGTGCATTTCTAATCTTTTTTCTAATATTTAATTTTAATTACTTTAGATACATTTACTTGAGAAGTAAAATTACTTGTATTAAGTCTTGTGTATCCAAAAATGTATCCAAATGTAGTTTTTGCTTAAAATAATATCTGCAAATGGTGTCAGAAAACAGTCTTAATTCAGAGGAAAACAAGATCATTTTTTTATCCTGTTCCCATTGGCAGATATTGTTTCTCATTTTAACAATAAAACTCACTTAATGTTCTTACATTTTGCAGAAAACAAGACTTAATATCTTGTTTCCTTGCTACATGTGTCTTGATTTAAGGATGTTTAGATATTTGTACTGCGGTGTATTTAATAATGCATATTTAAACATAGCATTTCAGAACACTTGTAATACAAAACAATCGTCTTAATGTACTATGATCAATCAATCAAGGAAAGTATGATGATATCTAGTTCAAGTGTTCCTTATTAACCTGTGGTGGCTTGCCTTAAATTGTTCTCAAGTTGAGTTTTGGAGCGACGAGCGCGGTGAGTAAATAATGGTGAACTGTGCCTTTAAGCATCAATTTAATGGCAGCAATGTGCCGAACACTGATGCATCGCCGGCACAACCCTGGCCTTTTCTTCACCAGGTGACGTTGTGAAACCTGCTGCACGTAGATGGACTAACAAATGTATATTTTGCAGACGTCTGACATGAATCCTGACACCAGCAGAACGGGGCTGGATCTGTGAACGCGGAGGATCTTCTCTGCTGACTCTTACGTCGTCTCTTCATGAGGTGCCTTACATATTCCTCGAGGAGACACGCTGTAATGTGTCTCGGGAGACTCTTAAGGGACTCTACAGGTGTGCAGGGGTCAAAGGTCACGCCTGGATGTGCTGGACTCAACCTGGCCGGAGACCTGCTGTGTTCGTCCCGTGTTTGTGTGCCGTCTTTAGCAGCTGCGATGCAATGAAGCGTAAGGCAACAGAACATTTTGCGCATGTCACAATAATTGTAAAGTCTGGGAATAATGTCAAAATGACTTATATTTGAGCTTCTTCTTTGTCTGAATTCAAAAATTGTGTTGCTGGAAGCTTATTGCATCACGTCGCACCTGTTTAGGACAAAAGTGAGCGTGTATGTGGAAAAGAGAGTGTGTGTGTGTGTGTGTGTGTGTGTGTGTGTGTGTGTGTGTTCATGTGCACTGGTGTTTTTTTTTTGTGTGTGTGTGTGTGTTCATGTGCACTGGTGGCTGGGCCACTGTGTGTATGTGTGTGTGTGTGTGTGTGTGTGTGTGTGTGTGTGTGTGTGTGTGTGTGTGTGTTCATGTGCACTGGTGGCTGGGCCACTGTGTGTGTGTGTGTGTGTGTGTATATGTTCAAGTGCGCTGGTGGCTGGGCCACTGTGTGTGTGTGTGTGTGTGTGTGCGCGTGTGTGCGTGTGTCAAATACAGCAACACTGATGAGTATTTAGACACTTAAAGGTATAGTTCACCCAAAAATTTTAATTTGCTAAAATTTGACTCCTCCTCAGATCATAGATGCAGATACATTTGTTTCTTCATCAGGTTTGGAGAAATGTAGCATTGCTTCAGTGTCTCAGCAATGGACTGGAGTGGTGTGGATTATTATGATGTTTTTATCAGACTCTCATTCTGACGGCACCCATTCACTGCAGAGCATCCATTGCTGAGACACTGATACAATGCTACATTTCTCCAAATCTGATGAAGAATCAAACTCATCTACATCTGGGATGATCTGAGGATGAATTCATTTGTAGCTGAACTATTCTTCGAGTGTCTGAAATGCTTCTCCGGTCGCTGTACACACTTCTCCTGTTCCACACAGACGTCTGCTGTAATACTACTGACAGAACCGGGCGTATGTGTTTCCCTGACCCGAGGAGACCTGATACAGAGAGTTGTTATCTTCTTATGCGTATGTGAAGATGTGTGTTTGCTGACTGAGTACTGTCCCGGAAGCACATAACCTCCTCCTGAGCTTGTGTTTGGAGAAGGGGGTTTTCTGAAGGAATGTTCTGGATTGATGTACAGCGTGTGACATGCTGTCGACTGCCAGAGAAGATCTTTTCTACTCGCTTCGAGGTATTTCTGTGGTAATCGACAGCGTGGAAATTGAATATAATGACAGAATATTTCCCTGAAGAGTTCAGTAACCTCAGATGTTTCCGCTTTCAGATCATTCCCACAAGTGTTTTGTTAATAATATTTTTCTCCACGTTGTCTTAATCCGCTGTTAAACTAGAGTCCCTGTAAATAAAGAGCGTAGAATGTATTCGATGCACCGTAGCTTTTCTTCTGTTAGTTCTTTAAAATGCACATCTTATGTTCTGTTGCATCACTTTTTTATCGTACAATGTTTTGATTTCCTAGATATTTCATAAATAAAGAAAAAGCAAAGTAGATTTATTTATCTAAACGTGAAAAGTTTAAAGTTATTTAATGTATGAAAAGTCGGGACGTATCATTTAACCGTAGATTTATGTAATCTGCTTTTTCAATAAAGTGGTTTTTGTAGTTAACGTAAACTGTTACGTGATTTTATTTTTATACAGAATCTGGCTTTTTATACAAAACAACATCTCTGCAATAAAAACAACACTGATTTTCACTTTCAATTCATTTAGATCAATATTTCATGAGTCAAATAATGTAGTAATAAATAACATTTGAATGTGTCGACAAAATCAGAATGGATCATTTATTTTTCTTATCTAATATATATTTGAAGAGTTCATTTGCAAAAACAGATGATGTTCAAAAATCATGTTTATTCAATGTGCATTCCAATTAATCTCAGTGCATCAATTAATCAATGTGCATTCCAATTAATCTCAGTGCATCAATTAATCAATGTGCATTCCAATTAATCTCAGTGCATCAATTAATCAATGTGCATTCCAATTAATCTCAGTGCATCAATTAATCAATGTGCATTCCAATTAATCTCAGTGCATCAATTAATCAATGTGCATTCCAATTAATCTCAGTGCATCAATTAATCAATGTGCATTCCAATTAATCTCAGTGCATCAATTAATCAATGTGCATTCCAATTAATCTCAGTGCATCAATTAATCAATGTGCATTCCAATTAATCTCAGTGCATCAATTAATCAATGTGCATTCCAATTAATCTCAGTGCATCAATTAATCAATGTGCATTCCAATTAATCTCAGTGCATCAATTAATCAATGTGCATTCCAATTAATCTCAGTGCATCAATTAATCAATGTGCATTCCAATTAAACCGCAGTTGGGTTATTTTGATTAGGAACAAAATAACAAAAAAAAACAGCTAACGCAATAAAAACATGATAACATAATAAAAAACATGAATAAAAAAAATGGCAAATAAACTCTTCATTTGTTTTTGTATTGCCCACTTCTCTTTGCTGTATTGTAAAATCTATTAAAACATATATATTTATTTATTGGAAGGGATGGATATTACTGCCAATATTGTTTAATTTTGATATGACAATCAAACTTGTTTTTTTCAAACATGTATTTTATAGAGATTGAATCTAGAGCTCTCCAGAGAACACAAACATCACAGACGGTTTTAATTGTGTAAATAGTACATTTTGATTTAAACGAGCTTCCCTGCAGCATGACATCACATCCTGTTGTCCATACGGCGGTCAGGCTCTGTTCTCATCATCTCGTCTGAGTTTTTCTGTCTCTAGTATAGATGTCTTGTGGTTTTCCCGTGGCATGTGAAGGGTCTGTGTGTTTATTCAGCGGTGATATCGGCTCAGATCATTTGCACTGTAATCACACCGCTGCACGCAAACACTCGCCGCACCCTGATGTCTGATACAGCTCCCACAGGAACAAACCGAGTCAGCTATGTTGCATTTAAATACCGCCTGAAAATGATTAAGTTAATGCTGTGAAATGCTGCATAGCTGTTAAAATCAAACGTCTTTATCTGAAAGCAAAACACTGTAAAGATGCTCTTGCACCATGAAATCGTCATGATTCAGAATTGTAATGAGTTTCTCCACTGATCTCTGTAAAGCAGATCCTGTGGTGATTTTCAGATTAAACGCCCGTCTGGAGCAACACACACACACACACCACACTAATACACACACACACACACACACTTAAACACACACACACACACACTTAAACACACACACATTTACATTTATGCATTTAGCAGACGCTTTTATCCAAAGCGACTTACAATTGCATTCAGGTTATACATTTTCATTAGTACATGTGTTCCCTGGGAATCGAACCCTCAGACTGAACCTTAATTAGGTCTTCAAAAACTGAATAAAGCTATGAAACATATTTGACTATTTTGACATTTCATACACCTCATATGTCAAGAAAATACTTGAGCAAATTTAAATATTCAGTGATTGTAAAAAGCTAATGATTGGCCTGTGTGTGTGTGTGTGTGTGTGTGTGTGTGTGTGTGTGTGTGCGTGTGTGTGTGTGTGTGTGTGTGTGTGTGTGTGTGTGTGTGTGTGTGTGTGTGTGTGTGTGTGTGTGTGTGTGCACTTGGATGGGTTAAATACAGAGAACACATTTCACTGCTGGTTATACTCTGTATAACTGTGTATGTAACAAATAAATAAAAAAATACAAATAAATACATACAAATAATTGTGAGATAACTTGAAGCACTTTGAAATTCAAGAAATAAAGTCAGAATTTTGAGGTCAGATTTTCTTTTCATTTTTCCTGAGAATTGCAAGAAAGTTTTTAGATGCACGATTCAGAATACAAACTATACAAATTGCAATTGAAAGAAAGTATGCGGAACTCATTTAAAAAAAGTAGTGATTGCCTTTTCCATGGAGGAAACTATTCAGAAGAAAATATTTATTTGAATGCAAACAATGCATAAAAAAGTCCAACTTGGATGACAAAAAGATGATGTCTCATAGTAGATATGGCCTGTATTTCGTCTCTGAAGTGTGGAGTTCAGAGGAACAGTTTCTGTGATCTGGGCTTTCTTCTTCAGGGACAGACAGTGCTGCAGCCGCAGGCCAGAGGACCACCCAAAATCTCTGCCCACGCTCCTCCACGAGCACCACATGACTCCGGATCCGTGGGAACGCTTGTGTGCCGCGTGTGTGTGTTGCTGTTGTATCCCAAGGCGGATGAATTACAGTCGAGGCATTATTAATAAAGCAGATGAACCCAGAATATGAATGCAACGAGTTTAAATCCATACGAGGAAAACGAAACACATTGCGTTTGTATTCTGGGCTCATCTGCTTGTCTGTACATACGCTTTATTAATAATGCTTTTACTGAGTTTGGTCTTTTAAAACAATGTTTTAATGCATTAAGACACGTTAAGCGTTTTTAAGCGTAAACCCTTTTAAATGTGTGCGCTACAAACCGGTCTTTATGATTGTTAATAAAGTCAAATAATAAGATAGTTGCATCATAACAGACGATAACGAAGCGATACCTGAACGCACATTCAATTTACAAATGACTCGTTAATAATAATTGGATAATGGCATGAGAAAAATGATGCATGGATTGAACAACATTTCTAGCAGCAGCATACAATGTGTTTAATTCAGAAAACACAATCTTGTTTTCTTGCAGTATTGAGTATTTTATAACTCCAGTTGTGTGTGTGATGTCAATGTTGTGTGTGTTAAAATGACTTTATGCAATAAAACAGGGATGCGTTTATGATGCATAAATTACTTGAAGCAATCACAGGCCTTCTGTGAGCTCTTTAATTCATGTAAATCATGCTGATATCACATCTGTTATTAATTTCTGTTTAAAGAGAGAGCAGCTGTGTGTGGATATTACAAGTTATATTTTGGATATTGTGGATATGACAGTTATTAAAAGTATATTTATTGAAATTACATGCAGGCGTTTCCAGGGAAACCTTCATTCGGTGAGTTTAGGCTGCAAGCAGAGTTTCTCAATAATAATGATAAACGTATGATTCTCAGAAATGAAAGAAAATGTTCATATTTGTTCACAAATCAAAACCTGTATTGACAGCGTTCAATGATTCAACAAATGCAGTAAAAATATGCAAAAAATATCTATGCATACACACACGTACAGTATATATAAATGCATATTTGTTTATTATTTCTACAATTTTCTGAATGTAATATCAGTTCAAAATGATAACATTGCTGAATGATGTTAATTGTGAGACATTGTCCTGATATGTTAATGTTCAATAATGGCTCAGTTTAAAGTATTTGTTGACACTTTAAAACGTGTACATTTCTTTATATTATATATCAAAAGCAACAGGCGTCATACGTGCATTAAACATGACGTGTTCATATCTCACATGATCTCTCGGTTGATCGTTTATTGCTGTAATGAAGTAATAGTTTATGGAGATGCCAGATCACTGATGACTAGTACAGATTTATCCTTGTTTCCGTGGCAACCGCGTTGACTTTCATATCCTCCTGACGAGCTGAAGTGTTAATTCGTTTGGATTTCTGCTGTTTTGTCTCCGCTCCGATAACATTTCAGGGGAAAAGGCCGTAAATAACCGGCCAGGTGATGTCTGAAGCGAGAGACTTGTTGCTTGGTAACAGGCTCGTTATCTCTGATCTGTCAATCATCTCATCAGATGCAGAAATGATTTACAGATCTGAAACTCAAGTGATTATACTTCAATACTACAGTACACATCATCTGGCTCTTTTGCTGTTTGTGGAGGGCATGATGTCTTCTAGATGTGTTCGGGTCTCTGTGTGCTTCTGGGATTTGACTGGAGCTGAACACAGCTGACCTTTGACCTCATGTTCCAGAGAACATAGATGTATATATATAGATTCCACATTCAACACGTAGACCCCATAGGATTGGGACATCTTTGAATATTCATTGGTATATCGTGAATGACGTCAAGTTGACCACTACAATATGGCGTACGGCTTACTCGTAGCGGCTCATAGAGACAGTTGCTAATGAGGATCTATGTACACATCTCTATGTCAAACACCGAGAGACATATGAACACACAGCTCCACCTGCTGGTGAAGAACTGCCTGGGGGGGGCATCAGAAGCTGATATTACACATGCAAAGGGACATTTGAGGACATGGCATTGTGGGATACGGTTTCCTCGGCTTATAATGTAGTGGCTCATCCATCATATACATTATTATTTACCTTTATGCATTTATTATTGACATTTTATCAGTTTGTGCATTCATGTATAGTGCTTTTTACACGATTGTATAATAATAATAATAATAATACATTTTATTTAGTAAAGCGCCTTTAAAAGAGACTTTCTGAAAGCGCTTAATAACACAACAATCCACAGTAAAACTCAAAAATACAGAATAATAATCAGTGAGACGGAAATAAAAGGTTTTAAGACGAGATTTAAAAAGCCGGGACTTCACAGTTTATATCATATGTACTATATAAATATAGTATTTTATTGCATAATATTATGGCTTTCACATTATAATATTGATAGTTTTTATAATAAGGGTTATTCTGACTAAAACAAAATAAAACTTAATCTTATATTATTATATTTCAGGAAGTTGTCAAGGAAACATATCTTGTTTTATTTAGTTTAACTTGAAGTAGTCTCTCTCTCTCTATATATATGTATAGTTTTATTTTTAATTATTATAGTACTATTGTATGTATTGTTTATTATATATATATATATTGTCCTCATTTGTAACTCGCTTTGGATAAAAGTGTCTGCAAAATGTAAATGTATATAGATAAACAAATAGAAAGATAGTTGTTATTATAATTAACTAAAACCATAAAAATATAGCTTGAACTACAATTTTAAAGTATACCAATTAAAATCCATTCAAATTATGAACAGCTATATTAGTATCTCAGTGATACTAAAATAACACAGCTATATAGACTTTATCAAATAAATGACTAACCAAAATTAAAGTGAAACAGAAAATATTAAACTGTCTTATTATAATCAATGATATTAAAACAGCACTGAACACTGTCAGTGTCGAGGAAAGATACTTTTAACAGTACTGCGTTACAATATTGCGTTACTCCCTAAAAAATAACTAATTACGTTACTTAGTTACTTTTTATGGAAAGTAATGCGTTACAGTTACTTTTGCGTTACTTTTGCGTTACTTTCTCGTTCCTTTTTAAATATGAGCAGGGCTTGATTGATTGTTTTTAATACAAGAAGTTATATTTATAGCAAATATAAAAGCTTTCACATCAAAAAGTGTAATGAATAAACCTCAGACTGAAGGACGAGTAAATCACGTCTGAACAGAAGAACACAGAAGAAGATCAACTCTTCAGCAATAAAACAAAACAACGAAGCACAATTGTTAGTTTATCTAAAGTAATTTTTATTATTAGTATGATTGAACTGATCATCAAAGATCAGCAGCAAACACATCGGTTAATACAATGAGATTAGATATATTTGTGTTGTTTAACATATTTTATTATTGCAGGTTTGCATCATATTCTGAGTTTGTATTTCACTGTTTTAATTCATTTTGATGAATACTGAATCTGTTTTTTGCGAGTAATACACATTCATATTTAGTCTACTACAGTAAGATCATGTTCACACGGCGCACTGTCATCAATAAATGGAGAAAAAGTAACTCAGATATTTTCTAGTAAATTAAAAAGTAATGCGTTACTTTACTAGTTACTTGAAGAAAGTAATATTATTACGTAACTCGCGTTACTTGTAATGCATTACCCCCCCCGACACTGACACTGATGATTGTATTCTGTAGGAATGCGAGTCAAAGTCACAGACATTGTGCAAAGAGTTCAGTGTAAAAGAAGATCATAATATCTCTGATTTAGCATGTTTTATTCTGCATAATCCTAGATGAACAAATAAACACATGTTTTAGTTGTCAGTTGAAATGACACTACGGTACAGTTCCAGAGGTTTCGGGGCGCTCTCTTCATGGTTCACTCAAGCACAGTTCTTCTTCAGGAAGTTAACGAGGCCGTTAGTAGATGAATCGTGTGAAGTGACCTCCGCCGAATCCTGAAGCTCTGCTTCGATCTTCTTCGCCAGCTGCTTCCCGAGCTCCACGCTGAAACAAATACAGATAATAGAGCCATGTTTCAAATCAATGAATGACAAAAAACAAACTAAACTACTCAATCTTTAAGAAAACACAATATAAGAATACAAACTGAGTTCAGAACTAATACTATAATAACACTGGTCTGGTAATAAAGCTACTTTATCTACGTTTAACCAATTAAACTTGTGTAGGATCAAAATAAACTTATATAAAGAAATGCATTGTTTTATTAAGTACAACTACAACTGAAATAAAGATTGAAAAACTATATATGCACATATAAAAATAACTAAAATTACATTGATAAAGTTAAAATTAAAACAAATCTATAAAATATTATTTAAAATATTAATAAAACTGCTTTAGCTATTTAACATGTTAGCGTCAGAAATCCATTCATTTTGTTTCATAAACATTCCTGAGATAATGTCGACCTATTTGTCCTGATTAGTTGAGTTTCTCTGACGACTCACCCCCACTGATCAAAGCTGTTGATTTCCCACATCACGCCCTGGATGAAGATCTTGTGTTCATACATGGCTGTTGAGAGAGGTCAAAGGTCAGGAAGCTGCACATCAGAGGTTATCTAATACTGTACAGCATCACCAAACCGTCTGAGACGCACCGATCAGAGCGCCCAGCGTGTACGGAGACAACTTTCTGAAGATGATGGAATTTGTCGGCTTGTTTCCTTGGAAAACCTGGACGGAGACGCAGGGATGATGTTTAATAACTGCTACGTGTGAGCAATGAAAATACAAATATTAGATATAAAAACATATGTTTTAGCCAGTTACGTGTGAGCAATGAAAATAAAAATATTAAAATACATTTTTGCCAGTTATGTGTGAGCGATGAAAATAAAAATATTAAACATTAAAACATATTTTAGCCAGTTACATGTGAGCAATGAAAATAAAAATATTAAACATTAAAACATATTTTAGCCAGTTACGTGTGAGCAATTAAAATACAAATATTAAACATTAAAACATATTTTAGCCAGTTACGTGTGAGCAATGAAAATACAAATATTAAACATTAAAATATATTTTTGCCAGTTACGTGTGAGCAATGAAAATAAAAATATTAAACATTAAAATATGTTTGCCAGTTATGTGTGAGCAATGAAAATAAAAATATTAAACATAAAAAAAATATGTTTGCCAGTCTGATCAATTGATGTGGCGAGATGAAGATTGTTGCATATGATTAATTTATCACATGGTCATGATGAGCAGATTGCATCGTCAGATACATTCTCTCAACTCAGATGCATGTTTTGATAAATGTGAGTTTTGCATGTATATAGAAAATCCTCATTCTGTGCATATCATTCATACTGCAGAAGCAGTAGTTCAGTGGAGTGTATGGGGTGTAGTGTGCTTTGTGTCCTGTAGGGGGCAGCACTTGACTTCAGATCCTCACTTTGTGTGGCAGGATTGTCTGTAGTTTGTCTCCGCTCAGTCCTCCGGCTTCCAGCTCTTTCTTCGCCTCTTCTGTGGTCTTTCCCTTCATCAGCGCCTCTGTCTGCGCGAGGAAGTTCCCCATCAGGATCTGCACAGTATAGACTTCATAGCAGCTTCACAGAAACACAACCGTAATGTGGTCTAATCCATCAGTTACTGTAGGATACTAATTCAATGCTGAAGAAAATAGTGACATTATTCAACTCAATTCACTTGTTAATTCAGTTCAATAACAGTGTTGAAGGATCGTTTCAGAAGTGAGGGGGATAGAAATGTAATATATATATATACATATATCACAATACAATATAACATTTCTGTAATGTATATAACCTACCAGTCAAACGTTTTTGTACAGTAAGATTTTTAATGTTTTTTTTTTTTTAAGAAGCCTCTTTTCACCGAGCCTGCATTGATTTGATCCAAAATACTGTTTTACTAAATACAACAGCTGCTTTCTATGTGAATATATTGTCAAAAGTGATTTATTGCTGTATTTTCAGCATCATAACTCCAGTCTTGTGTCACATGATCTTCAGAAATCATTCTAATATACTGATTTGCTGCTCAATAATATTTTTTTAATTATTATTATTATTAATTTCTAATGATCTTGAAGACTCAGATTAGCATGCTCAGGTGTGTTTGATTAGGGTTAGAGCTAAACTCTGCAGGTGTGGGCCAGATTTGAGGATGCCTGCTGTAAATAGATAGATATATAGATACATAGATATAGATATTTCCCATGGCTGAAATAAGCTTCCATAGATTTGAGCCACATCGCTGTATCTGCAGCTCGGTACCTTGTGGTGGAGGTTGTTTCTGATTGGATGTTGAGACTGGGCAGGAATGAGGAAGTCAGCAGGAACCATACGAGTTCCTGTAGAGGAGACAGAAGGGTCAGACAGATGCTTCTCCCACCAAAACACACACATACTGTACGTCAGATAGCGGACCTTGGTGAATGAGCTGATAGAAAGCGTGCTGTCCGTTAGTTCCCGGTTCACCCCATACGATCGGCCCGGTGTGATAGTTCACCCGGTTACCGTTAGTAGTGATGTACTTTCCATTGGACTCCATGTCTCCCTGTGAATCACAGCATTAGTTCAGAGTTTATTCACTTTGCAATACTGAGATTGAATTATAGCAGAAAGTACATTGAAAGATAACATTGCATGAAAAACATAAAATACTGAAAAATACCAGAGAAATATAAAAACAACATTTTCAGAACATATTCAATAAAACTACTCCAAAAATAATAAAAGATGTACATATGCACATACACCTGTCCATATGTAACCCCACCGGGTCCGCACCATCACACCGAGCGGGTCTCAAACCCGGGATGCTGGCGCGGGAGGCGGGCGCTCTACCAAGGAGACTAAAGGCTACAGCCCCTAGCGTCAGTCGCTAGAACGCCTCTTTTTTGAGGTCAGGGGAGTGAGGTTTTACACACAGCCCTTTTACTGGCATACATCCGTTACACTCACCCCCCCTAAACATCACTCCCATCCGGGTCACGGCACCAATGTAACCCCCCCGGGTCCGCACCATCACACCGAGCGGGTCTCGAACCCGGGATGCCGGCGCGGGAGGCGGGCGTTATACCAAGGAGGCTAAAGACTACAGCCCTTAGCGTCAGTCGCTAGAGCGACTCTTTTTTGAGGTCAGGGGAGTGAGGTTTTACACACAGCCCTTTTACTGGCATACATCCGTTACACTCACCCCCCCTAAACATCACTCCCATCCGGGTCACGGCACCAATGTAACCCCCCCGGGTCCGCACCATCACACCGAGCGGGTCTCGAACCCGCAATGCCGACGTGGGAGGCGGGCGTTATACCAAGGAGGTACTGGCTTACATCCGTTACACATACATAAACAAAATATACATCATTCACACACGCACATAAAACGATTTGAAACATACGAATGCAGCTGCAAAAACATCCAGTTAGATCTATCAGATTCCCATACCATTCGCATTTTTGATGACTTTACTGTGTTTTGTGTGAGACGCACCTGTTGGAAGTAGGCAGCGAAGCGGTGCATGTACTGATCGTACGGCAGCAGGCAGTGAGTCTCTGCCTGGAAGAAATTGATGTACCAGATGCCCAGCAGAGCGAGCAGCATGGGAGCGTTCTGATCCACAGGAGCCGTGCGGAAATGAGTGTCCTGCCACACACACAGATTCAGGGGTTTATAAAAGTAATGAACACTTTCATTCTTCAAGGATGCAATACATTTCTCAAAAGTGACGGTAAAGACATGTTACAATAATGTTACAAAAGATTTATATTTCAAATAAATGCTTCTCTTTTGAACATTCTATTCATCAAAGAATCCTGAAAAATAAAATGTGTCACGGTTTCCACTAAAATATTGGGCAGCACAACTGTTTTCAGCGTCACAACCCGAATTACGGAAATGTTGGGACGTAAATTTGAATAAAATGAAATCCAAAAGACTTTCAAATCACATGAAGCCGATATTTTATTCACAATAGAATATAGAGAACATAAATGTTTAAACTGTGAAATTTTACACTTTTATCCACTAAATGAGTTCATTTCAATTTTGATGCCTGTTACAGGTCTCAAAAAAGTTGGCATGGGGGCAGCAAAGGGCTGAAAAAGCCAGACATTTTGAAAAGATTCAGCTGGGAGAACATCTAGCAACTAATTAAGTTAATTGACATCAGGTTTGTAACATAAAAAGGATGTCTTAGAGAGGCAGAGTCTCTCAGAAGTAAGATGGACAGAGGCTCTCCAATCTGTGAAAGAGAGCGTAAAAGATTGTGGAATACTTTAAAAACAACGTTCCTTAACGTTATCATCCACAGTGCATAACGTCATCAAAAGATTCAGAGAAACTGGAGAAATCTCTAAGCGTAAGGGACAAGGCCGCAGACCTTTGTTGGATGCCTGTGGTCTTCGGGCCCTCAGACGACACTGCATCACTCATTACTAAATGGGCCCAGGAATACTTCCAGAAACCACTGTAAATGGGACCAAATTCCAACACTAGAACTCCAGAAACTCATAACCTCGATGTCCAGACATCTTCAAACTGATTTGAAAAGAAGAGGAGATGCGACACCATGGTGAACATGCCCCCGTCCCAACTATTTTGAGACCTGATGAGCTCATTTTGTGCATACAATTGCTAAATTTCTCAGTTTAAACATTTGTTATGTTATCTATGTTCTATTGTGAATAAAATACTGGCTCATGTGATTTGAAATTCTTTTAGTTTTCCTTTTATTCAAATATAAAAATGTCCCAACATTTCTGGAATTCGGGTTGTATTAGAAATGTTTCTTGATCAGTATATTAGAGTGATTTCTGAAGATCATGTGACACTGAAGACTGGAGTAATGATGCTGAAAATACAGCTTTGATCACAGAAATCAATTCAATTGTACAATATATTCTTCAGTAATAAAACCCACCATCCAGTGAGCTCCAGCCAGCAACTTCTCGAAGTTCTCGTATCCTGAGACAGAAGAGATCAAACAGACGAATGAGAATCGCTCACACTCAATGGATATCTTCATGAGAGAGAGAGAGAGAGAGAGAGAGAGAGAGAGAGAGAGAGAGAAGATAGATAGATAGAGATAGATAGATAATATAGATAGAAGAGAGAGAGCGAGAGAGAGGAGAGCGAGAGAGAGATGGAGAGAGCGAGAGAGAGAGAGAGAGAGAGAGAGAGAGCGAGAGAAGAAGAGAGAGAGAGAGAGAGAGCGAGAGAGAGGAGAGCGAGAGAGAGAGATAGAGAGAGAGAGAGAGAGACCGAGAGAGAGAGAGCGAGAGAGAGAAGAGAGAGAGAGAAGAGGAGAGAGAGAGAGAGAGAGAGAGAGATAGAGAGGAGATCGAAGAGAGAGAGCGAGATAGATAGAGAGAGAGATGAAGCGAGAAGAGAGAGATAGAGAGAAGAGAGAGAGAGAGCAGAGAGAGCGAGATGCTAGATAGAGAGAGAGATTAGAGTATATATCGATAGAGCGTAGTAGATCTAGATAGCTAGTACATCGATCATGATAGATAGCTAGATAGATAGCTCGATTCTAGCTAGATCGCTCTATCGATAGATAGATAACCACTCACCGATATGAAGTGCGATGGACAGACCAATTGCAGACCATAATGAATATCGTCCACCAACCCACTAAAAAAAACAAAAACTATTTCAGACTCATCTGAGGCACAATACATTACTCTTTCAAATAATTGAGTTACAGTTAACTAAAACTAAGGCCATGATTTGTTTCTTGAAATAACATATAATGAGCTTTCGTGCAGAGTTACACAGCTCTAAGTGAATGAAAACATCCTGCAAAGCTTGAAATCTGAAAGTGCACCGTGTATAAAGTTATAGTCTCTCAAAAGAAAGAGTCGACTCTGAATCATTGAAAACGAGTCGTTTTTAAAAACGAATCCCAAGCCGATTCATTTTGAGTCAACATGAATCATTAGCATATTGCCGTCCACTTGTTGGTCTTTTCACGTTGGTCTGAATGAAAATGCAAATTCATTCTTTGCCACTAGGTGCAGCGTTCCCGGTAACCCTGAACACTGCAGCTCTGCCTCACAAACACTGCTTTATCAGGCATTACAGACTATAGACATATAAAATACTCAAGTATTTATTATGTCTATGTTACAGACATGATGAAATGGAAATGAGTCCAATCGACCAATCACCGCAGATTAGCGTCACGCAAAGGAGGGGTTTGGAAAAATGAATCGTTTGGGAGTCGTTGAGCAAATCAGGTAAAAATAAATGCATATTATAATACAATAAAAGTTTTTTTGACCTTGCATGCATGTCAACCTGTTGTTAGGGGACTCACAAAACTAAAATATGAGCCTTTCATAAACCATAATAGGGGCACTTTAATATAATATAACATTAAAAACTAATTTAAACTATTAACAAAATCTATACTACGATACTAAAATAATATTTACATAAGTAAATCAAAAACACAAATTCAACTACACATCCAACTTATTCTTTACATGAGCTGAAGAGCATACGGATCTATAATAAACAGGACAGTAAGAAACTTTGCCCTTTAAATATCTATAATGTGATTAAAAGTAGCCCGTTGGCCTTTACAGTGACCCAGCCTGTGTGCGTGACCTCTGCTCTGATAAGGTCAAGATCAGTGAGAGACTCTGGTTACAGCAGCTGTCCAGACACCTACTTCACAGCTCAAACCACTACAGCTAAAAATAGCCCACGGCCCTCAGCGGACCCCGACACTCACGTCCCAGAACTCAAACATGTTCTGCGGGTCGATGCCGAAGTCCTTCACTTTGGGCTGAAACACAGAACATGGAAGAAAGTTAGTTTGTGAACCTAAAATATCTGATCTTTTAAAGGGCTCATCTCACACACACATGTTCTAAGAAAGTTTTCCTAATGTACTCATTAAGTCATGAAAACTTAATTCTTTTAGCGCTGTCAAATGATTAATCGCGATTAATCGCATCCAAAATAAACGTTTTTGTTTACATACGATATGTATGTGTACTGTGTATATTTATTATGTATATATAAATACACACACATGCATATATATATATATATATATATATATATATATTCAAGAAAAATATATTATGTTTATATACTAAATATATTTATATATGATATATTTTATTAATATAAAATTATACATGTAAATATACAGTATATTGCATGTGTGTGTATTTATATATTCATAATACATACACAGTACATATATTATGTAAACAAATACTTTTATTTTGGATGTGATTAATCGTTTGACGGCACTAATTCTGAAAAATGTAAAAGTGTCCAGTTTTTGTAAATGTTTAAAAAAGGTATTTTTCTTGATTATGCAAGGGAACATTCTAATTGATAATTTTGCAAACAGTATGGGAATGTTACATTTGAATGTTCTCTAAACTTTTTAACATTAAAGTTATTTATTTAACATTACTGGAGCAATGATTGTTTTATTTTCCTCCCTGAGGTCATAATGCAATACTGGTCAATATGTAGCAAAAACATGTTTTATTGTTTTTGCTTTAAGTCTTCTATGTAAATGCCTTTTACATGATATTATATTCCTAAATTAATAAGCACTTTAAATTACAACTGTGTTTGTGCTGTATAAATTGTGAAAAAAAACCTTGATTTACATTTTTACTTGAAAAAGTTTTTTGCGGTTTAGTTTCAGTAAATGCTCTTTTTGGACTGTTTTGAGTTTTGAAAGCTACAAAATATGGTTTAATAGCACAATGAACTATTTTAATGTGAGCCTTTCCACTTAAAGTATCCAGTATTGCACTTACTCCGTTGGTCGAGAGCGCCACGAAATGCTTGGCCACTGCAGATTTCTGTAAGAATGATAAAGTGACAGAAGAATGAGTGCGTGACACAGGCGTCCCGTCCCGTACACGTCTCTGCAGGAGGTGAGACTCACGTCTTTGGCGGCCTGCAGGAACCACTCCTTCGCTGATTCGGCGTTTGTGATGGTTTCCTGGGTCGTGAATGTCTGAGGAAGACAAACAGTGATATATATATTATCAGGTGAATGTATTTGTGTCTCTGCTAATGCTGTATAATCTGTCCAGCCTCTGAACGCTGCGTCCTGCTCAGACCTTCGATGCGATGATGAAGAGTGTGGTCTCAGCGCTGAGTTCAGCCAGAGTCTTAGTGATGTGCGTTCCATCGATGTTCGACACAAACCAGACACGAGGGCCGCCTTTAGAGTACGGCTTCAGAGCCTCTGTCACCATTAATGGACCCTGAAAAATCATTCAAAATCAATACAAAAATGATTCAAATAATTCAATAACAACACACAAATAAATGAACATTTGAATAAATTCATAAGTACATTTTAGTGATGTCAAATGATTAATCGCGATTAATCGCATCCAAAGTATTTTTTAACAAAATATATGTGTGTGTGTGCTGTGTATATTTATTATGTATATATAAATACAAACACATGCATGCATAATAAATATATACAGTGCACACACACACATATATTTAGTTAAAAAAACTACGATTAATCGCTTGACAGCATTAGTAAATGTATAAATAATACAAATATGAATTATTGAATAAAATATTAAAATACGTCATTTTATTAAAATAAATACATTTAATTTAAAAAAATAAAAATAAAAAGATCAACAAATTAAAATATATTAAAAAAAAATACATGAATGATTAAACAAATTAGTAAATATATAAATAATAAATCTGTAAAAACAATGTAATAATGTAACTTAACAGAAACTCAATTTTGTCTAATAATATTCGGAGAATATTTATAGTATTATTTTTCACAGTATAAAAAATAAACCACATATATGTTGTTAAATTTAGAATGAGTGTCCCTTGCACAAAGATGGTAAAAAGTCAAATTTGTAACTACAAAAATATGTTTCATAAGAAATAGTTATTTCAGTCTTTCTATTTTTAAATGTAATTTTTTTTACTTATATTTTGACATGTTAGGTTTTCAAATTCCGGCTTACATTTACAGTTTTTCAGTCTTAATAATATCAGGCAAGTTAAGCATAAAATTCCAAGTACACCTCATAAGAGTGTTATCCGTTATTAGTGTTATCAAAATTAAAATGTGAAATTTAAAACAACGTTTTACTTGCAGTAATTATTTGTGAAATGTACTAGCAATTTTTGAGTGCATATATTTCAGTGTTTTGGGGGTCAGTGGCATCTAAAAGACTGGAAACCCGTGATCTGACACCGGAAAAAGAACAAGCGTTTGAGTTTTGATTTGACAAACCAGATCAGATCCACCGATGCCGACATTAACCACATCAGTGATGGACTTCCCAGTGTATCCCTTCCACTCGCCACTGCGCACTTCTGTGGACGCAAGAAAGAGAGATTATCTTTATGCTTGCACACTCTTTTATTAGTTTCCATATTTTGATCAGTGTTTATCTGAGTATATTTTCATATTCAAGTGTCCTGGTGTGAAGCATCGCATCAAATATAGAGATCGGCCGATATATCGGTTTACCGATATTTTCCCGATATTTAAGCATTTTACCATAATTGGATATCGGCTTTGAAATAAAACGATATTTTTTTATTTTTGTTGTCACATACACAGTTATACAGAGTATAACCAGCAGTGAAATGTGTTCTCTGTATTTACACACACACCTGGAGCAGTGGACACACACACACACACACACACACACACACCTGGAGCAGTGGACACACACACACACACACACACCTGGAGCAGTGGACACACACCACACACACCTGGAGCAGTGGACACACACACACACACACACACACACACACACACACCTGGAGCAGTGGACACACACACACACACACACACACACATCTGGAGCAGTGGACACACACACCACACACACACACACACACCTGGAGCAGTGGACACACACACACACACACACACACACACCTGGAGCAGTGGACACACACACACACACACACACACACACACACACCTGGAGCAGTGGGCAATGTTCACTCACACAGTTTGAGTATAGTTCTGTGTAAATAGATAAACCGCGCTGTCAGCAGTTTTCATAATTTAGAATGACAAAAATATTGTAATAATTCTGATAAAACATGCCAGTTAAGAAATGCAATAAAATACGATGTTTTGTTTGTTATAGCTTATTTCAATATTCCAGAGAATATTATTCAGTGAATTATTCTTCACTCTTTAGTCTATTAAACAGCGTTTAAACCTAAAACTGTAGTTTAAAATGAAGTTTATATGAATTCTGTCCTTTATTTTCTCCATTTCAATACATTAGACATTATTTTGCTTATTGTTAATATCAGTGTTGCTTATGCTTTTTATAAATAAAATTTTTTTATTGTTGTAATTTGAAGATTATATTTTATATGAAAGAATGTTAATTTTCAACAGTTGTTTGTTGTTGTTAAGACGACTGAAAGAAGGAAAAACCAAAGCTTCACTCTGTTATTTATTCACTTAATACAGTTAATAAATATCGGTTCTGCATATCGGTTATCGGTATCGGTACATATCGGTACATAAACGTACAAATAATCGGTATCGGTATCAGTTATAAAAAAATCAATATCGGTGGATCACTAATCAAATATGACACCCACATGACAGAAGCCCTTCATCTTCTCCAGGACCTGGTTGACCTCCGGCATCACGTCTCTCCCGTCCACGTTTATGGGTGTGTTTGAGCGGTTCCTCAGAGCCACGTGGAGAACAGCACGGCCCTGCAGACCACACAATCTTCATACTACACTTACATGCTCTTGGTAGATACTTTTACCTAATGCAGTTAAGATATACACTGAATCAGTTCATGCGTTCCCTGAAAATCAAACACATTCATGTGAAGTGTGTATATAAGAATCTCAAGCATTTTACAAGTGCAGCTTATGTTTAATTAAAAATATCAAATAAATAAAGCATTCATAGCGTTTCCATCAATGAACACAAGGATGTCCAAACAAGCTCAGCTCGTTTCAATCTATAAAAGCAGGGAATGTGATGTATATTAAATACCTCAGTGAAATTAATCTTTTCTCCTGAAAACATCTTGTCTCTGGACGCCTCCACACCACGAGATTTCGCCTGCGGGGAAAAGCTGTTATTTACATGCTAACTCCATTTCATTCTCAGTAAACATTCATCTGCTCGAGTCTTTACCAGCTCCACAAGCATCTTCATAACTTCTTCATTTAACAGGTTCTTGGAGTAATCCAGCAAAATGTCTCCTTCGTCTGTTTTGAGAGTTAAGCTGTCGAACGAGGACAGACATGCAGCTTCAGATGAACTCTTTGACCACTTGCTTACTGATATTAAATCATTATTAAGATAATAAAATCATTATACAAAACCTGTACAGCCAGATAGTTAAACTGACTTCTTAAACTGAAATCTATTCAGCCACTTGAGTGAATATATCTATATAAATAATATAGACAAATCAAATTCCTTGTGTGTGTAAACATACGTGGAAATAAAGCACTTTCTGACTTCTGAAATATAGCTAAGCAGGAATACATATATATAACTGCATGATATATATATATATATACATATATAAATAAATAAATAAATAAAGTACCTGAACTTTTGGAATCGGTTTTTATCGGCCTCGAACATCTGCCTCATGTTGAGACTCGCGGCGTTTGATTGTACCATTTTCTCCAGATTCTGGAAGTTTGGGTCGCTTGTGAGTCCCATCGTGACGAGTATCGGCCGAACCTGGTGTGTGTGTGTGTGTGTGTGTAAGAATCATCCGGCTGAACTGAATCCAAATGTCACAGATCCGCTTATGAAGGGTGAAGAAAGCAGCTGATCTGCAGTTCAACACACCCCCTTACACACACACACACACACACACACACACTCTCTCTCTCTCTCCTCTCACACGCACGCAACGCACGCACACACACACACACACACACACCACACACACACACACACACACACTAATACACACATACACACACACACACACACACACACAACACACACACTCTCTCTCTCTCTCGCTCACTCACGCACACACACACGCACACACACGCACTCGCACGCACGCACGCACACAGTGGCGTGCACAGGCCTCGGGAGGGTGGGTGGAGGGGGAATGGCAGATATTGAGGCAAAAGTGGGAGAAGATACATATTTTTGTCATTATTTTATCTTTGTTATTAAAAACTGAGAACAAAGACACACATTACAAATACACATAATATACAAATAAAATAAACCGTGTTTTAGTTTCAGGAACAATAGGTATATATAGCAGAGCATTCAAGAAACTGCATGAACAAATATACAAATAAAACACTATATAGATTGATTCCTATTAAAGAAACTATTAAAATTTTCAGTCAAGACTTGTGATCTGGACCGCGGAGCGCGAATCATTTGAGTCAGTTCGGGATCGCGGAGCGCGAATCATTTGAGTCAGTTCGGGATCGCGGAGCGCGAATCATTTGAGTCAGTTCGGGATCGCGGAGCGCGAATCATTTGAGTCAGTTCGGGATCGCGGAGCGCGAATCATTTGAGTCAGTTCGGGATCGCGGAGCGCGAATCATTTGAGTCGGTTCGGGATCGCGGAGCGCGAATCATTTGAGTCGGTTCGGGACCGCGAATCATTTGAGTCAGTTCGGGACCGTGGAGCGCGAATCGCGAATCATTTGAGTCAGTTCGGGACCGCGGAGCGCGAGTCATTTGAGTCAGTTTGGGACCGCGGAGCGCGAGTCATTTGAGTCAGTTCGGGACCGCGGAGCGTGAATCATTTGAGTCAGTTCGGGACCGCGGAGCGCGAATCATTTGAGTCAGTTCGGGATCGCGGAGCGCGAATCATTTGAGTCGGTTCGGGACCGCGAATCATTTGAGTCAGTTTGGGACCGTGGAGCGCGAATCGCAAATCATTTGAGTCAGTTCGGGACCGCGGAGCGCGAATCGCGAATCATTTGAGTCAGTTCAGGACCGCGAATCATTTGAGTCAGTTCAGGACCGCGGAGCGCGAATCATTTGAGTCAGTTCGGGACCGCGGAGCGCGAATCATTTGAGTCAGTTCGGGACCGCGAATCGCGAATCATTTGAGTCAGATCGGGACCGTGGAGCGCGAATCGCGAATCATTTGAGATCAGTTGGGACCGCGGAGCGCGAATCATTTGAGTCAGTTCGGGACCGCGGAGCGCGAATCGCGAATCATTTGAGTCAGATCGGGACCGTGGAGCGCGAATCGCGAATCATTTGAATCAGTTTGGGACCGCGGAGCGCGAATCATTTGAGTCAGTTTCGGACCGCGGAGCGCGAATCGCGAATCATTTGAGTCAGTTCGGGACCGCGGAGCGCGAATCATTTGAGTCAGTTTCGGACCGCGGAGCGCGGAATCATTTGAGTCAGTTTGGGACCGCGGAGCGCGAATCATTTGAGTCAGTTCGGGACCACGCGAGCGCGAATCATTTGAGTCAGTTTCGGACCGCGGAGCGCGAATCGCGAATCATTTGAGTCAGTTCGGGACCGCGGAGCGCGAATCATTTGAATCAGTTTGGGAAGCGAGCGCGAATCATTTGAGTAGTTCGGGACCACGGAGCGCGAATCATTTGAGTCAGTTTCGGACCGCGGAGCGCGAATCGCGCATCATTGAGTCAGTTCGGGACCGCGGAGCGCGAATCATTTGAGTCAGTTTCGGACCGCGGAGCGCGAATCGCGAATCATTTGAGTCAGTTCGGTACCGCGGAGCGCGAATCGTTTGAGCCAATAAATATTTTTTCTACCTATTAGATTGTGTTTTACTAACGTCTACACCAACCCCACACCCTAAACACACCCTTACAGTAATGCAGATATATTAAATATTGTTGTTCAGCGTGAGGATCAATATTGACATGCTCATGCGCAGTAAGCCGAGGCAGGAAAATCTGATGGGTAGGATAAAATGTCAGGACACCGGCGTCCTCTAGCGTCGGACCTCAAAGGGACAGGGGCTCGAAACCCCCCCCCGTGCACACGCCACTGCACACACACGTTCTCTCTCTCTCTTCTCACACACACACACACTCTCTCTCTCTTTCACATACACACACACACACACACACACACACACACACACAGAGACACACACACACACACACACACACACACTCTCTCTCTCTCTCTCTCTCTCCTCTCTCACACACACACACCACACACAGAGACACACACCACACCTCTCTCTCTCTCTCTCTCTCTCTCTCTCTCTTCTCTCTCACACACACACACACACACACACACAGGACTCCACTGTACCAGTGCACTGCAGAGGTGGCCAAAAACCTCAGAACATTTTTTGCCATAGAGTTACATACCTCAATGTAAGTACTTCTGTATGTATTAGGTACAATATTATATAATAAATAAAAATAAAATAATAAACAAACCTTATATTTATATAAAAAGACAAAAGGCTAAATAAATAAATAAAGTGAAATAAATCTGACGGATATGGCGCCATCTATCAAGACGTGAAAGACACTGAAGATAGTGTTTGTTGAAATATTGAACACTAGGGGACACAGGAGTCCATCACATCACAGTCTCAGTACTGTATTCCTCTCTGATGCCTTTTATCTGTCTTTATATATCAACATTTAGTGTTCATTCTGGTGATTGTGCCTTACACTGCTGGACGTTTCTTTGTACAATTCACTATGAATAAAATAAATATAAGTTTCTTCAGAAATAAGTGTGTTTATTAATCAATTAAATAAAAAAAATCTAAAATAATAATTATTTCTATTATTTTACAAAATCTGAATAATTTTCGAAAATAATAATAATAAAATATACAACACATAGCAAACATGTTTCGAAAAATGATTACTTGTACACTGCAAAAAGAGATGTGTAAAAAATGACACGTGTATAATTTGACCATGTATTGAGTGTGCACATGTTTAATTAAACACAATGTGTGTGTTAAGATGGATCACACATCTACTGTGTAATGTCATTTAACACACAACGTGTCTTTAAACACATTATGTGTAGCTGAAAACTGCTAATTAATGTGTTAATATGACAAAAATAAACATTACCATCAATTCTACAAGAATTAAATAAAACAGACATATGTAAAAATGTTAGCAATTTAATTAGTCAAATGTTGTCGGGTAGAGAACAATGCACAGAAGCACAACACAATGATCTAAATATCAATTTCATAAACTTCATTTAGATGACACAAATGCCTTGTAATGCACTACAACTATTAACTACAATACAGTAACATTAACAAGTGTTACCAGCATCAACTACACCTCGGATGATTGAAAATCATGGATCAACTTATAACATAAAATATCAGATACAGGATAAAATCCAAATCAGTCAACAAATAAACATTTTCACTTCATCACCGACAGTTCAATTAAAAATCTAGTCATTTTTATTCATAATACAAAAGCATTTGTAATGCACTATTAACCACAGTATTCATTAAAAAGTGTTACACTAACGATTAACAGAAACAAGACCAGAGGATGACATTTCTCATAAAATAAGATCAACTTAATCTCATAAGAAAGTCAGATACATATAAATATAAACATTTTAGTTCAGACAAACATTATTTTGAAATTGTTCTCAATGACGATCACTCGTGTAAAATTGTACGTGTGCACTAATTGTGAAGTGATACTTCATGTTACATCCACTATAGTTGTATTTGATGAATACATTTGGGCCACAAAAGAGGCAACACAGTAATACGAATGTAGTGTTTCAATATTAGATGTCCCAGTCTTAGAAAGTGAAGACAGAACTAATCTGTGGAGGACTGAATATCATGTCCACAGCACGTCAGGACCTCATTCTGTCAATCCTCACAATGAAGTATTGTCATGTTGTGCTCTTCAACCTCTCAATGTAGATCGGCTGTGGTCTCAAAACCTGCTGCAGAGGGATGCAATATAGCTCCAGGCTTAGAGTTAAGAATTAAAAATACATTTCAGGAGTTTAGAAAGCATCAAGACATCATTAAAGAATAACTGTCATGTAAAACATACCGGTACAAACGGAAATTGAAGGAATTAAATGTCCTGGAGCGACCTCCAGGCAACGGTGGCAGAAGATATGCCAGGAGATCCAATACTTTCCATCTGAAAATGAATGAAAACTCATTAGAGACAATAAATGTTTGAGACAGGGTTAAGAGCAGCCCAAGTAGGATTGTTGTGATGCACAGCACTGACGAGCCAGCTGCATAGGATGGCAAATCATTTATTAAACAGGCTAAGTCCTTCTAAGTTTACACTAAATGCATGTGTTTTAAATATTAAATAAGTTTATTTTCTTTGTGTACATTGTGATTATTTACAGTGGCTCCATAGATCTGCACTAAAGAAACCCAAACAGTCAGAGATCAACTTGTGCAATTACCTGCATCTATCCTTCTTCAGGTCAAGTCATATATTAATGAACATTTGTTATAATCAATTCTACATAAGAGATGTGTGTATGTAAAGAGTTCACATGCACACATTTAGCAGACGCTTTTATCCAAAGCAACTTACAATTGCATTCAGGTTATACATTTTCATTAGTATATGTGTTCCCTGGGAATCGAACCCACAACCTTTTGCGCTGCTGACGCAATGCTCCACCACTGAGCCACACAGGAACACATGTACTCCATCTGCTTGGTCTTCCATCCCCTCTATACGAGATGCAAAATCCTTCCTTTCCATGGTCGCTTCAGCTTTCAATTTCTCCATCTATCCATGAAATAAAAACAAGGTGTTAATAACAATATAAGGGATTTTGCATCTTAAAGGGATATTTCACCCAAAAATGAAAATGATGTTATTGTTACTGTAGTTGTTACTCCCCCTCATGAGTTTCTTCTGCTGAGGATCAAATCTATTTTTATAGAATCAGACAGGTGACGGTAGCCATTGACTTCCATTGCTGCAAAGAAAGAAAAATACCATGGAAGTCAATGGCTACCGTCACCTGTCTGATTACCATCATTCTTAAGAATATCTTCTTTTGTGTTCAACAGAAGAAAAACTCGTACAGGTTTGGAACAACGTGAATGGGAGTAAATGACAGAATTGAACTATCCCTTTAAGTAGGCTAATGGAAGAAAACAAGTAAAGACCGAACTGCACTGAGACCTAACACACTTGGCATATTAATGTACTGATATATTGTGGAAGTCCCCTTCGATATCCACCACCTGCCTGATGTTCATCTCCACTGCTGGTTTAATAAAAGATACAGATAACTGATCTCAACACCATTGTGTGTCCATAATCCCACAAAAGACTGATTGAAATACACGACTGTAATGTATGTATGTATGTTTACTGGCTCATGCACCACAAATCACCTTACACTGTTCCCCATGCCAGCTGCTTGAATGTCTCTCTTTTTGCACATGTACAGTATTTGAAGTCATTGCACAGTTGTACAGTTTAGTATTTTTTTTTTGTTTGTTTATGTATAGGTAACCACTTTTATGTATAGTCAAAGCTGACAGTAGTTTAGTTGTGTGTAGGTTTATACTGTTTTACTTCGTGTTGTATATTGTATTTATGTAGCACCGTGGTCCTGTGAGGCACGACATCTCGTCCCACTATATGTCCACACATGTAGCGGGATGACAATAAAGCTCAACTTGAACTTGAACTTGAACAATATACCTCTTAATTCATTTCTAATGTCTCTCAAAGGGTCAGATGATGAAAGTTAGTTTATCATGAGAACTTTAAAGGCCAACTGACAACAGTCAAGGAATGCAACAAGCCAAATGTTCTTTCATAAAAAACACATCTGTCTGTTTATTACTTACAACATCTTCTTTTCCTTAAATCCGACCCAGCAAAGATGTGAAAGTATGACAAAAAACAAGCTTTTCAGCCCTTGATGGGTGACTGAAAACAGAGCATGTACAATATTAAACACCTTTATAAACCACTTTACAATAATTAACAATATATGTGTTAGCTAACTATTTCCATGATCGATTATTGCAGCACTACGCATTTAAAAGAGTATCTGTAGTTTGAAAAACACACGAGGCACGACGTTACTGTTTTAAGTTTAATCAATTGAGATATATATATATATATATATTGTATATTTCTTTTATTAATGATTCGTATTCCTCGAGAGCTTTTTATGTGCTACCATATGAAATATATGTAGTTTTTATTTCCATAAACATAAACTGCCCCCCCCCCCAGGAGATAACACATGTATTGTGTCAGTCTGTCCAAATTCATTTATTTAAATCACACATTGTGTGTTAAAATCCTACACAACATGTCAGAATGCTGTCAACACAACCATGTGGTTGTTTTTTGCAGTGTATAATCAAATTAATAAAATAAAAATAAATGGCAGACAACTTCTACAAACTTCTTATAGAAAAAAAGTATTATTATTATTAGCCATAGGAACAAAAACTTCAGTAATTATTGTACTTCGGTTAAAACTGAAAAGTGAAAATCTACTTTAGTTAAATTTTTCCAAGTGCACGCGCTCTTTGGTATGGTCGAACGCGCGCGTCTCCTGGTGTGCTCGCGCTTTGTGGACGCGCGCTCGGAAGACTCGCTGCGTCATTTCCGCTTTCCACAGACAGGAGGGTGGGGACAAACAGCTGGTAAGTGATGCCGTGATCCGACCGCCGATCGGGCTGTTTTTCACACCGATAAACGCCTTTCCCGGAGCCACTACAGGTAGGACCGGAGTCCGTTTATTCCCGCCGCACCGGAGCGGCCGCGAGCGCTTGTGTTTTGACGTGTTTGAGGTGTTTTTCTCAATCCGTGTCAACGAGAGGTGCTAATGGCTAACTGAGATTAGCTCCATAAACACTTATTGGTTTTGTATAATAATTTGAAACGTCATTTCGTTGATGTTAAAGGAGCGTCACGATAGCAGGAACGCACTAAAGTGGTATTTCGGCGGGAATGTGAAGAGGTCTTGGTTCGTTTGTATCAGAATTGATCCGTTTAACGTTAAATCTCATCAAATCTGCTGCAGTCTGACGGTCTGATCTTAATTACTTCAATTAATGGCGTAATCAAAACTGACCCCGGGGTCCTTAAATTACACTGAGACCCTTCATCGTCCTGAAAAAGCAGCGATACGCTTCATTGCAGCCCTTTAACACTAATGACAGCCGACGGGTGCCATACACACCCCAAACCCCTGGCGAGTGTCACTGGGGATGAATTAGTGTTTTTCTGGGTGTCGGAAACTTCTAGATTTGGGTTGAAATGGACCATTTTCCATATTATATCAATGCAAAATATAATCCCTCATCGTAAGCAGGTCATCTAGTGTTTCGCATCCAAAATAAAAGTTTTGTTTACGTTACATAATGTGTGTGTCTACTGTATATATTTATTATGTATATCAAATACAAACACTTAAAATATACATTTTTAAAATCCTTGTATATATTTATATTCATATAAATATATTTAATATATAAACACAACATATTTTTCTTAAATATATACATGTGTGTATTTATATATATTCATAATAAATATACACAGTACAAACATATATTTTGTAAATAAACTTTTGTATGTGATTAATTGTTTGGCAGCACTAATCTAGGGGTAGTTTATCACCGGGTAACTGGTCCTAACTGTTAGTTTTGTTTCCGCTGGTATGAGTGTTTAGGAGATCACAGACTGGTTTATTTAGGTTAGTTTTGTGTGTCAGTGGATCTATACGTCTGTCAGGAGGATCCAGAGTCCTGTAGTGGTTCTAGTGACTGTCGCTCTCAGTATATTTCAGGATATTTATACTCAACCAGTGTAACCCTGTACGTCGCTTAAATTACACTTTGCAGTGTGAAGTTAAATGTATTTGTCGCCCCGTAAATGAAAAAGTTTGCTGGAGCATTTCTGCTGTATTTTCATTGGATTTGGTTGTTTTTGGGGTTCTTTAGCAGTTGGTTTTGTTTCAGGACACAGATTTACATTGCATGTCAGATGGTCATCATCATGACCAAATGTTGATAAATTGTTACATTTTAGTTTATTGCTGTTTAATAAGTCGGAAGTACATCACATGTGCACATTGCTATACTATAAAGTAAATTTCAAATGCCTGATTTATTTATTTAATTGGAAATATTATTATATTATATAAAACTTGGATATATGAGAATGCCCAACTTTTCTGTACATACAGTATACTCACATATGGTGATATACTATAGCAATATATAGTATAATATATCTCAATTGCTTGTATAATTGCAAAATGTAATTTATCATCCAGCTCTAATTTACTAAATGCTTCGACTAAGACTTGAATATATTCAAATAATAAACATGCACATCATGATTTTCTGCAAAAACTGATTTAAAAGCGCCATACAAATAAATTTAACTTGTTCTGTGCAAAGTATATGTTGTGTATTGCAAGTGTGTAATGTAGTCTCATTTATTTACTGTATGTATTGTTTTTTATGGTTGTTTTTGCTGAAAATGTGCACCCTCAGATCATCCACGATGTAGATGAATTTGTTTTCTTCATCAGATTTGGATAAATGTAGCATTGCATCACTTTCTCACCGGTGGATGCTCTGCAGTGAATGGGTGCCGTCAGAATGAGAGTCTGATATAAACATCACAATAACCCACACCACTCCAGTCAATCAGTTAAAGTCTTGAGAGACAAAAGCTGTGTGTTTGTTAGAAACAAAGCCATCATCAAGACGTTCTCACTTTAAAACCGTTGATGTTTTTATCAGCTGTTTGGACTCTCATTCTGACGGCACCCATTCACTGCAAGCATCCATTGCTGAGAAAGTGTTGTATGCTACATTTATCCCATCTCCAATCTGTTCCCACGAAGAAACAAACTCATCATGAGTACATTTCAGCAAACTTTAATCTTTGCGTGAACGAATCCTGTAACAATGAGGGCATATAATGCAACCTGTCAGTGTTGACTTCTAATTTGACTAGCTCCGGCCAAGTGACAGATGAGAAACGAATAAAAATACATTTGACGTCAACAACTAAAGATATGTAAAACATTTCTCCTCCTTTTTAAAAGTCGATCAACTTGTATTTTGCACAAGTTCCATTATTATTTCCATTTAGTACCGTTTTCTTCCTGCTCTCTGAGGCTCTCTGAAAACTCTAAAATCAGAACAAACATGCTACGCACGTTGATGTATAGTATTCCTATAGACGGTTTGATCGTGCGCATGCGCCCGGACCGAAGGTAACTTCCGGTCTGTGTTTGTATATCGGGCTGGTTAGTGGCGCCGGCACAGTTAAAAGTGATTAGTAATTAAGTTGGGCTCAGGTTGTTGTATTATGGGATGTGTTCACGTACATATATTATTTGTGGCGACCCACCAGAATATCAACACTTTCCCAAATGGCTTTGTTTGAATAAACATGAGCACGTAATGCATGTTTAAAAATCTAAACGAGGCGCAGGTGTTTTTATATCACTTTTTACATTTAGAAAATGTTTGATGTCATTTTAATTTCATCTTGCATGTTATATGTCTGATAAAGCAGCGTTTGTAAGCTCAGTTTACAGCCGTTACCGGGCGGAAACCTCTAACGTTAAACGTTATTTCTCCCGCTTTTAAGCGTCTCCTGCTGGCAGAGAGTGAATTTGCATCTTTAATAAGTCCGTCCAAGTAGTTATCGCTGCATCTCAGTCCGTCTGATTTACGAAGCAAACATATTTTGCTTGTTATCAAAAATAATCTACTCCAGAGGGACTTAGCTGTTGTTATTGACTCTATTTGGATGTCTACCGGAAGTTAAGTTAGGGCCACAAACACGCGCAGTAACGTTTGTTTATGTTGTTGCCGGTGAAACCGTCTGTAGTGTACAAACGTAATAAAAACAGCATTTTAACACTGCATGGTTGTGATCCTAATTGTTAGTTTCCACATTCTTCACCCTGGATTCCACAGAAGCCTGTGATTAGTTTGTTAGAGGAATGTGAGTAGATCGATCCACTCTATTCTGTGTGAACTTCATTGTGTTTTGCACAGGGTTTTCGTTAAACCCTCTTTTGAAAAGTGCAGACGGCTGGTTCCTCTGAGCTATTGTAGCCCGACTCTCGAATGAGACTCGCTGGCGATGGCTTCTCTGAGTTCATGTGGAATGTATTTCCTGTTTGGGTCTCTTCAGTTCGGGAATGAAAGAAAACGCATGAGTCGCTGCTTAATGGGTGCTGCAGCAGTGCTAGTTATTTAAAGAACTATTTTCTCATGATCGCCCGGAACATTGCTTTTTTATGACCTGTTGACAATGTAGGAATATTTTTATAGTCTGGGAGATTTTGCACTGTGCGTGACATTGATTTGAACTATTTTTGTGGTCAGAATGGTGGAAAGGAAATGTGTGTATATATATATATTGTGTGTTATCTATCTAAACAGAATCATTTAGAATCCAACCTGTGAGAATGGTGCTTCAAGCATTTCAGTTGTTTTGCATTTATTCACAAATTAAATTATGCAGGTTTTAAAAGTCTTAATTCACAAACGAAGACCTTAAAAGTCTTAAATCATAAGATACATAGTCATGGCTTTAAATGTGGCATACGCTGCAAAAAATGATTGTATTCCTCAGTATTTTTGTCTTCTTTTAAGATTCAACATCCTTAAAGATATTAAGTCTTGTATTAATTATGTGAGATTATGTTTGACACAAGAACAAATATCTGTCAGTGAAGTTTATGGTGTGTGTATATATATATAAAACTATTATTTGAATTTTAACTATAAACTCGCTTTGATCAGTTTCTCAGAAAACAAGACTTTTTATCTCATTTTGTTTCACACGTAGATGTTGCGTGATTATAAGAATCAAGATACCAAGACCAAAAAGCTGTGGACGGACAGCAGCTTTTGATACATTAACAATTATAGCCAAAAAAGTAATAAAGATCTGTTGGAAGTTGCATTTGCAAACTTTGAAGTGATGCAAATGCAAGTGATTAGACCTGATTCTGATTACTTAAACTTGCTTTCATAAAACCTGCAGAATCCCAGTATTGGCATTTCTGTATGTTTATATATGTTATGCATCCTTTGAAACACAATCACATCTGTTTCTTTATTTGACCAGCGTTTGGAATATGAGCAGCGTTGTTGGCTAATACTGTTGCTATGGAAATAATGCTCAGGTCATCCGTGAGTGGCCAAACATGCTGTTTTCATGAAGTTTCAGTTCTCTTTCTCAGAATAATTCTGTGCGATGTTTGCTCTTATCATGACATTCTGTGAATGTAGAATTGGTTTTCTTTGCTTTCTATCTCAGTTCAGATGGATGTTTCAAGGTTGCATGCATTTCGGTTTGGATACATACGAGCCCGAGGTCTGTGTGTGTGTCTGTGTGTCTGTGTGCGTGTGTGTGTCTGTGTGTGTCTGTGTGTGTCTGTGTGTGTGTGTGTGTGTCTGTCTGTGTCTGTGAGTGTCTGTGTGTGTCTGTCTGTGTGCGCGTCTGTGTGCGCGTCTGTGTGCGCCTCTGTGTGCGTCTCTGTGTGTGTGTGTGTGTGTGTGTGTGTGTGTGTGTGTGCGTCTGTCTGTGCGCGTCTGTGTGTCTGGTGTGTGTGTGTGTGTGTCTGTGTGTCTGTGTGTCTGTGTGTGTTCGTGTGTCTGTGTGTCTGTCTGTGTGTGTGTGTGTGTGTGTGTCTGTCTGTCTGTGTGTGTGTGTGTGTGTGTGTGTCTGTCTGTGTGTGTGTCTGTGTGTCTGTGTGTGTGTGTGTGTGTGTCTGCGTGCTACTGTGTGTGTCTGTGTGTGGTCTGTGTCTGTGTGTGGTCTGTGTCTGTGTGTGGTCTGTGTCTGTGTCTGTGTGGTGTCTGTGTCTGTGTGTGTGTGTCTGTGTGTGTGTGTCCGTGTGTGTGTGTCCGTGTGTGTCCGTGTGTGTCCGTGTGTCTGTGTGTGTGTGTGTGTGTTCGTGTGTGTCCGTCCATGTGTGTGTGTCTGCGTGTGTGTGTTCGTGTCTGTGTGTGTCTGTGTGTCTGTGTGTGCGTGTGCGTGTCTGTGTGTGTGTGTGTGTCTGTGTGCGTGCGTGTGTGTGTGTGTGTGTGCGCGCGTGTGTTCTGCTGGCCGGGCCGGAGGGCTGAAAGATATCCCCCTAACAAAGCATTCCAGTGTTGTTGGGAATATGCTGCATTCTCTTGCTGACTGCTATTGCAGTTTAGAATGTCACAATGGAATCTTTTCATGGGGGAAGGGCGTTTGTGTGTTTCTAACACAAGTCAGATCAGCCTTTCTTTCTCTTCATGGAGTTTTGTTCATGGAGCACTAAGTTTTGTTTGAAGCAGAACATAAGTAGCTTAATCGTTTTAGGACAAGTTTGTCTAAAAGTTTACACTCTTTAAATTGTGTTAAATAAGTATTGAGCTTTTAGAGTGTAAGTTAAACTTTAAACTAAACAAGGCTTCATCACCTTGAATTCTCAGTCTTTACTAAATTAATCACCTTAAAGTCACCAAAAAACAACCCATTTTCTAGGCCTGGGAATTATC
This sequence comes from Oxygymnocypris stewartii, assembly GCA_003573665.1. NCBI lineage: Eukaryota > Metazoa > Chordata > Actinopteri > Cypriniformes > Cyprinidae > Oxygymnocypris > Oxygymnocypris stewartii. The sequence continues at coordinate 6,133 of QVTF01006956.1, read as the reverse complement.
ACTGATTTCTCAAATTGATTTGATTCGCAAGTAGGGTTGAGTAACGTTTGAATTTTATCGATTCCAATGTGATTAAATAATGATATCAAACATTTATCCTGTGTCTCTTTGCAAACCATTTATTTGCTGCTGAATACCATGAACAAAATTCAACAGGCTATATGAAAACTAGAATATTTAAGAGCTGTTTGAATGCAAAATAGAGCTGCATGGTTCTGGATAATTGAGATTTAATTTTTTTTATGTAACGATTCTGAAGAAAAAAGCTTTAGACAACTAAACAAAATCACATGTCATTTATGAATGAAGGATTCAGTGACTCACTCAAGATGTACTTGTTTCATTACTGGATAAATCAGGGTTTTTGAAAAAATCTCTTGTTTGATTCAAAGACAAATACATTTTAACAGCTCATTTTCGCCACCTAGTGGCGTAACAATGTAATCGAGAAGTCTTCATTTGAAGTGTCAAATTAGAGCGATAAATCGATAACGATAATTATCACGATATGATTTCCGTGATGCAGAATCGCGCAATTCTGTCATAAAAACGGAAATTACAGATTAATGCGGAATGTCACGGAATGTGTCAAAGTTTGGATGAATTAATCAAAAGTAGGTAATTATACTTAAATCACATCATGATATGGACTAGTATTTGTAAATATTACGCTGCAAAAGTAGATTTAAATATGAATCCTGCAGGTTCTGTGTGTCTCTGTATGAATGGAGCAGAAGCACGGTTTTGTTTACTAGCGTTACATACACAGCGCGCATGGCGCTCATCTGCAGTCTCAATGAGGACATAAATATATGAACAATAGATCCAGAACTGTTCTGAGAGTCACTTCACGAGCATTTTACCATTTCATTTGAGGAAAACTAGCTTCATATCATGCACACAGAACTTTAAAGGTATTCACGGCAAACCGTCAAAATAAAAGTTCTGTTTAACTTATTAAAGACATTGTGCCAGAAATGCGCTATATTACTATTATTTAGTAGAATGTACGTACAACTACTACTACTACTACTACTACTGTTGAAAAATAATAAAAAATATATTTTTTAAGAAATAATCACAAAATATTTAAATTTTAAGAGTAAATCCCCTTTATTTTACAAAAATTGTAATGTTTAATTTTCATTAAAATATAAATTAAATAAATGTGTTTTGCCTTCATCTGATAACCAGTAAAATGTATATACACAAAACACAGAATTTCTGAGGGGGGGGGGGAAACATTTCATAGGGCTACTGTAAGAATAAAAAAAATAAATTGTGCATTAAAATAATTAAACATGACACAAAACAGAATTTGGTAACAATAAAACATAAGGTGAGGAAAAAAATTAAAATATCATGTCAATATGGACCAAAATCTCTGAGCAATGTTTCCAACACCTTGTTGAATCTACGCCACGAAGAATTAAAGCAGTTCTGAAGGCAAAAGGGGGTCCAACCCGGTACTAGCAAGCTGTACCTAATAAAGTGGCCAGTGAGTGTATGTTAGGGGTGTGAATCAGCACTGGTTTCATGATTCAATTCGATTATCATGTCAACGATTCGATATCATGATGCATCACGATTATATCAAATTTATCTTGTGAATTTTTATTAAATTATATAAGCAGGCTACTTTTTAAAATGATGTTATTTAATTAATATATTCATTAATTAAATATTGTTAAGATTTAAAAGTAAATACAGCTTCAAAACATACAAGCAAATATAAAGTAATAAAGGGGGGGAAAGACAATTACAAGTGATAAGCAAAAACACTTTCAGTATCTGGGAGTGATTTAAGTATTTACATTTTACAGATAGTCATAGTTTAAATTTTTTCCTCTGCTCTATTGCCATTTGATTTTACTGATAAAGATAACCACTAGCAAAGATGAAAATAAGAATTGATGAGATGCAAATATGAAAATAAACAGTGTTTTATATTTTTCAGGTAGGCTAAGTCTAACAGTTTTCAGGTACAGAAATATATTAATAAAAAGTTTAAAGCTACAAAAGTGATTTTGCAAAAAACAGTTTTTTGTTGTTTGATTAACATTGACACATAAAGCAGGAACATTCAACTGCTGTGAACAATATACTGTTACATACATTCATTTTCTTTCTCAGTTGTTTACCTTCACCTTAGCCATAAGCAACGGTGTTTACTGTTGAGACATGCATTGTGACATAGTTTCACGCGTATGTGTCATTTCAGGCACAAATAGACGCAGAAGAGAATAACTCCTGCATCTGTGTGGCTCTCACAGTCTACTCTGGATGCGAGCGGCGCAGCGCGACCCATTATAATCAGTGATGCTCTCAATACTGGATGCGGCACGGCAAATCCCTGACAGTAATGACATACTGACACAAAGTTCAAATGATTTGCAACGGTTGCTTTGTCACGTCCAGTGTAGACAGATTTTGGGGCCGTTCATACTTTCTCCTTCTTTCCAAAGTGCTCGAGAGCTTTCGCGGCCTCTGCCGTTTGCTAAGCAAAAGTGACCTATGCTCTTCACGAAGACGCAGAAGTTTCAGCAAAGGATAGCCTAAATGGATTTGCAGTAGCTCTGCAATTTTACATTAATTTAAAATGGGTATTTCTGTACAGCTGTCGTGTCGGTGTCTGTGTGTGAGCAAAGAAAACAATCAGTAGCCTATAGATATAACAGCTGATCAGTAGCCTATAGATATAACACCTGATCGGTAGCCTATAGATATAACACCTGATCGGTAGCCTATAGATATAACACCTGATCGGTAGCCTATAGATATAACAGCTGATCAGTAGCCTATAGATATAACACCTGATCGGTAGCCTATAGATATAACACCTGATCGGTAGCCTATAGATATAACACCTGATCGGTAGCCTATAGATATAACAGCTGATCAGTAGCCTATAGATATAACAGCTGATCAGTAGCCTATAGATATAACACCTGATCAGTAGCCTATAGATATAACATCTGATCAGTAGCCTATAGATATAACACCTGATCAGTAGCCTATAGATATAACACCTGATCAGTAGCCTAAAGATATAACAGCTGATCAGTAGCCTATAGATATAACACCTGATCAGTAGCCTATAGATATAACACCTGATCAGTAGCCTATAGATATAACATCTGATCGGTAGCCTATAGATATAACAGCTGATCGGTAGCCTATAGATATAACACCTGATCGGTAGCCTATAGATATAACAGCTGATCAGTAGCCTATAGATATAACACCTGATCAGTAGCCTATAGATATAACACCTGATCAGTAGCCTATAGATATAACATCTGATCAGTAGCCTATAGATATAACAGCTGATCAGTAGCCTATAGATATAACACCTGATCAGTAGCCTATAGATATAACACCTGATCAGTAGCCTATAGATATAACATCTGATCAGTAGCCTATAGATATAACACCTGATCAGTAGCCTATAGATATAACATCTGATCAGTAGCCTATAGATATAACACCTGATCAGTAGCCTATAGATATAACACCTGATCAGTAGCCTATAGATATAACACCTGATCAGTAGCCTATAGATATAACAATCAGTAGCCTTTAGATATAACACCTGATCAGTAGCCTATAGATATAACAATCAGTAGCCTTTAGATATAACACCTGATCAGTAGCCTATAGATATAACACCTGATCAGTAGCCTATAGATATAACACCTGATCAGTAGCCTATAGATATAACAGCTGATCAGTAGCCTATAGATATAACACCTGATCAGTAGCCTATAGATATAACACTGATCAGTAGCCTATAGATATAACCTGATCAGTAGCCTATAGATATAACAGCTGATCAGTAGCCTATAGATATAACAGCTGATCAGTAGCCTATAGATATAACAGCTGATCAGTAGCCTATAGATATAACACCTGATCAGTAGCCTTTAGATATAACACCTGGTCAGTAGCCTATAGATATAACACCTGATCAGTAGCCTATAGATATAACACCTGATCAGTAGCCTATAGATATAACATATACTAAACACCGCACAACCTGCGATGTGACTATTACGGATGTGCACGTCGTGATTTCGCTGCTGAAACGATATATCGTGCAGCCCAACCCTACCATTTTCTCATCCAAAGTAGGGTTTTTATGTGATATATCTGGATTTACGTGGGTGCTATTCTGTGTTACGCACTAGATTGGTGTCAGGTGGATGTAGTGAAGAAGGGATTCGTTACGTAAACAAAAAAATAAAGTTGTTTCAGAGGCGGAAGAAGTCGTTACATTTTGATTACAATTTATAAAGAGAAGATTATTCTGTTTGGAACAATTTATAATCCACTGTAAGACCAGAAACCTGACTAAATAGTGTAGATTATGTATATTAAAATAGAATATTGCTGATTATTGCAACAGAAAATATAATTTTTTCTGTGCTAATAGATATTAACTTGTATTTAACCCACTGATACTCCTCTTCGACCAATAGAAATCAGTATGTGAATTGCACAGCATCTTAGCTATTTATTATCTCAGATTTTAGGTATTTTCCTATCAGAAAATCTTTAGAAAGCAGATCCGCCGTCCATCAGCTCGCCGATGATGTCATCTGAAAAACAGGTGTTGCAGGAAGGACTCTGAGTTTCACCGAGGGTTGAGTTTTACAAACATGTCCTTACGAGACGCCTCTCAGCAGGGCTTTCCTCCACGCGTGCGCTGCTGTTTCCTTATTAGCTAAAACCAAAGATTTGAGCAACAAAGAGCACATTCAAAACAAATGAGTTCTCTCACTGTTACCAGTTTATCCACGGCAGGATCGGAGCTGACGGCACTGCTTTTAGTAAGCAATGAGGTCATTCGGCATGAAAGCAAGACTCTTTTGTTTTGTCTTAAGCTTTGTGTTTGTAGAGGTCACACAGTTCCAAGTTTGCCAAAGGCTATGAGAGCAAAGCCTTCCTCGAGCGTTTTTGTTTAATGTTAAATTGCTGTTTATTGATGGATCTGGGATTTCTGTTAGATCTCCAAATCTGGATTCTGAATTAATTAGGAGTCATTTGAGTCATACGAGAAATCTTGTTTGGCATCCCAGAACCGTTACAGGTTTATAATAATGATGCTGATGAGTAAATGCACATTCACTCTAAATGTGCTGTGTATTCTGCACCCGAACCGTTACGTCGTACAGTTTAAGATGCTTGTTTTGGCCTGATATCTGGAGCTGCGATGGCTTTGGATGGGGTTTATATGGGGTAGTTTCTTGCTGTTTTTTTTGAGCTAACTAGTCTAAACTCGTTTGCTTGTATACTTTCCCTCGTGTATAATTTCCTGAGGAAAAACCCCCCCAAGCAGTCTCGTCTTCATTAATATTCCTGAGCGCTGCTAAACACCAGACACACGGCGTTTATCATGTTTTTCCATTTGACCGTGTTATGGATGTTCACTCTAGACTGTATTCTGGGGTTTCTATGTTTTTGGATGTGATGCCATTAGTACTACCACCATGTCTTTTATGTACCATGGTATTTTCATGGTGCACCGTGGTACTTTAAAGAATACCTTGTAAATACCGTGGTATTTGAATCATTCTGTACCCGTATGTCACCATCTGATAGCATCACTGTACCACCATAGTGCTTTTTCTGGTTGGGTGTCATGACGTAAAACATGAATTGGTTTAATTGCGGTGTCCTAATCAGTCAGGAGACTTTATGGCCCTTGCAGTTTCAGAATATGCTCTCATGTGTAAAATGAATATGATTTTTGTCCATAGCTAAAATTACAGGTGTTCACTTAAATACAAATGATTGTGCATTGTTGCATAATAAATTTTTAAGGTGCTTTGGTGGCCGATATATCATTTAAATGGATAAAATCAATAGTTTCAATCTCTTCCATTGCATTCTTGCAATTATCAATGACACATTATTAATATTGCTGTAATATCAAAGCTCTTGTAAATGTTCATGAACGTTTTGTTTTGGTAAATACTGTTTAGTAGTGTACTTTTAATTGGAAAATGTAAATTAATTTATCGTTTAAATGTTTTTGTTTTTACTTGCAGAAGAATCTGTAAATAATTTGTAGTTTTTAATACATCATCATGATATATTATGATTCATAACTAGTGTCGTATCGTGTCAAATC
>QVTF01006955.1:2500-26599 GCA_003573665.1 Oxygymnocypris stewartii | reverse complement strand
AAAGTCATCATAGCTGTTATTGGAGAATTGGCTTACTAGTCAAATGGAGCGTAGCGTCCTGGTGATGTTGTCTGACAGGAGTTCCGCACCGAGTCTGCTGGGTGCAGGCCATCAGCACGAAATAGCCTAGGACGCTCCCAGAAAAGATTCCAATTATTAACAAAGAGAATTTTCTGCTCTGTACACCATGAAAACAACCATTAATTTAAAGCAAACAGTCTACTGAACCGTTCGTGTCCTCGTCGATACGTGGGAAGAGGTCCTGACACAATGATCATCGCCGCAGGCGATGTGCTGCGTACCGTCTCGATCAGGCTCCTGAAGTCCCTCTTCAGTGTCTCCGTCTGCCGCAGCTTGGTGTCGTTAGCCCCCGCATGAATCACAACATTCCTTCGGTCATATTCCTAGCTAATATCAGTTATGATAGTATGGTTATTGCATAGTGGCCTGATTGGATAGTGTTGTCAGACCTCCTGAGGCATATGATACTAATGCAAGTTCATTGTAATATGTTTGTTTTAATGTAGAAGAGTTTATTTTTAAGATAAGATTGATAGATGCTCTGTCTGATTAGTCCACCACAGTAAGCTGGGTGCTGTTTACAAGATCATTCTGGGAAATGCCACACAGTGGCAGTACTACGGCACTCCTGGCGTCAGCGGGGATTTAAATATGACCTGGATCACATCTTTAATAAAGGCAGAGAGAGTCAACATCGAGCTGTGGGGTTACAATGAGACTGGTGAGTTAATACATCCACTAATTTCCACTAAAATCAGTTGTTCTGATTATGTAATTATGTAATTATTTATGTCACCCTTCTTTTTGTCTGCATTTTGTTCTTTCTATCTTGTCAGCTTTTATTTATTTCTGTCTGACGATTGTTACTATTTGTAACAAACTGTGTACTACTTGTGCAATAATAGTGTTGTATCGTATTATTTCTGTTGTTCTTTCTTTCGGTTGTTTGTTTTGTCATTCTGTCTTTCAGTCATTCTTTCTTATGTTGCTCTTTCTATTATTCTGTCTGTCAGGTTTTCTTCCTGTCAGCTGTTCATTCTGACTTTCTATCTGTTGCCTGTTTTAGTTTTTTCACAGTTATTCTCTCGGTCGGTCATTCAAAGCTAACACCATTCTACAGGCAGAAACTGAAATTAGCTAAACCTGTATTAAGAACTATTAAAAGATGGACTAATGAAGCAGAGCAAGATTTAAAAGCTTGTTTTGACCTCATTGAATGGTCTGTTTTTGAAGCTGCTGCAAACGATCTGGACGAGCTTACTGAGAATGTAACATCTTATATCAGTTTCTGTGAGGATATATGCATTCCTACCAGGCCTCATCTAACTTATAACAACGACAAACCATGGTTCACTGCAAAATTCAGACAGCTCCGTCAGGCCAAAGAAGATGCTTACAAAAAGGGGGACAAAGTCTTGTACAAACAGGCAAAATACACACTGGAATAAGGAGATCAGAGTAGCAAAGAGGAATTGTTCTGGAAAGCTAAGGAACAAATTCTCTTCCAGGGATTCTGCTTCAGTGTTGAAAGGTCTGAAAAACATCACCAGTTACAAGACACCATCCCCCAGAACTGTGGAGAATCAACAACTGGCGATCGATCTGAATGAGTTTTATTGCAGGTTTGAAAAAACACCATTCACACCTCCTGCAACCCCCCTCCACCCCACACCTGCACTGCAGATAAGAGAAGATGATGTGCACCAGGTCCTCAAAAAGAACAAGACAAGGAAGGCACCAGGCTCAGACAGTGTGACATCAGCCTGCCTTAAAACCTGTGCTGACCAGCTGGCCCCCATCTTCCCAAAGATCTTCAACAGATCACTGGAACTGCACAAAGTCCCCTCATGCTTAAAATGCTCCACCATCATCCCCGTCCCAAATAACACCAAAATTACTGGACTTAATGACTACAGACCTGTGGCTCAAACATCTGTGGATATTAAATAATTTGAAAGACTGGTTTTGGCCTCCACTGGACCCCCTGCAGTTTGCCTACAGAGCAAACAGCTCTGTGGACAATACAGTCAACATGGGACTGCACTTCATCCTGCAGCATATGGACAGACCAGGGACTTGTGTGAGGATCCTGTTTGTAGACTTCAGCTCTGCTTTTAACACCATCATCCCTTCAGCATCATCCCTTCAGAATAAACTGACACAGCTCTCCGTCCCACCTCCATCTGTCAGTGGATCACCAGCTTCCTGACAGACAGGCAGCAGCTAGTGAGGCTGGAAACATTTTCATCCAGCACCCGTACGATCAGCACTGGATCTCCTCAGGGCTCCCCCGTTCTCCCCCCACTTATCATCATGAACAGCACTGTGACTGCAGTGGATTCATTCAGATTCCTGGGCACCACAATTTCTCAGGACCTGAAGTGGGACAATCACATTGACTCCATGGTGAAAAAGGCCCAGCAGAGGCTGTACTTCCTTCACCAGCTGAGGAAGTTCAACCTGCCACAGGAGCTGCTGATACAGTTCTACTCTGCCATCATCGAATCAGTCCTCTGCATGTCAATAACTGTCTGGTTCAGCTCAGATACCAAATCTGACCCCAGAAGACTATGTAGGGTAGTTCAAGCTGCTGAGCGAATCATTGGTACAACCCTCCCCAGTCTCCAAGAACTGTACTTATCCAGAGTGAGTAAAAGGGCTGGCAAAATCATTCTGGACCCCTCAAATCCAGCACACACCCTCTGAACTGAACAGATGGTTCTGATCGATGCTACAGAGATCTGAGCACCAGAACGACCAGACACAGGAACAGTTTCTTCCCTCAAGGAATCCATCTCATGAACACTTGACAGCTTATACACTGCCTATTTGTATATTTGCTGTCATTCTGTTGCACTGTAAAGCTTCTGTCACTATAACAAATTCCTCGTATGTGTAAACATACCTAGCCAATAAAGCTCATTCTCATTCATTCATGCTTCCTAATAAGATCATCCTAAGGGTAACACGTAGAGCATGGAAAGTAATGGTCCTAGTACTGAGCCTTGAGGTACTCCATACTGAACTTGTGATTGGTATGATACCTCTTCATTCACTGCCACGAATTGATGGCGGTCAGATAAGTACCATGCCAATACACTTCCTCTAATACCAATATAATTTTTTTAGTCTATTCAAAAGAATGTCTGTCATTCGTTCTGCCATTTTCTGTCTTTCTATCTGATGGTCAATCTGTTGTTCTGTCGGTTGGTGTTTATGTTTGTCTGTCTTTCTATTTCTTTGTCTATGTATCTGTCTAACAGTCTGTTAATCATTATAACTGTCTGTTGAAAATGCACACAGGAGATAATATATTATTTTGATAAACTAACAGGAGAGGTATATTCTGCGAACTGGGAGGCGGAGTGGAAGTATCTGTACACTGTGGGCAGAGATGTACCCAACAGTGGCGTTTTCAGTTTCACCCCACAGATTGCAGAAAAACCATACTCCCTTTGGGACCTAGGGAGCATACGGGTCAGCCCCAGCACTAAACCAGATGGAGCCAAGTAAGAACTTGTATTAGTTAATATTAGACATGCACAGTTTTTGGGAAGGTTGCTTTGGAAATGTAATAGGTCACAGATTACAGTTTACCCTGTTTGAAAAATGATAAGCAATGTAACTATTGCAATTACTTCATTAAGGTAATGTAACTGATTGCATTTGATTACTTCTAAATTACTTTCCTAAATTTCTTACGAATGTTTTTAACTGTTAATCATTTTGAAACATTTAGGGTAAATCAGTTTTGAATTTTTTATCACATGAATTAAGATCATAGATCATTTACAAACAAACAACACAAAATCTGACTTTAGAACCTCTTTTTACTTTACAATCATTCTGAGGTTAAATACAGATTTGAAATCATAACAAGATCTGGTTTAATAGCTGTGATACTGTTTTTGAAATCAAATATTTGCACAACTATGACAGAAAACACTGGCATCAGTGTCTTAAAAAATCAAGGCATATACATAAATCCAAATTGGTAAAACTAAAACAGTTATCAAATAAACGTCCTATTCTGTGTCCTAAACTCCTGAAACATTGGTGTCTCATATTTTAGAGCAGTCAATGCAATTTTGGAAAGAAATGAATAAAATCTGCATGTTTGTAATCGTTAACATTTTAATAAGTAACTGTAATTTAATTAAACGTTTTTTTTTCTGTAACTGTAACAGATTACAGTTACATTTATTGGTAACACTTTATTTTAAGGTGTCCTTGTTACACGTTACATATACTTCCTATCATAATAACTGCAAATTATACATAATTACATGCAAGTAACCCTAAGCCAAACCCTAATATTAACCTTAACCATTTAGTAAGTACATGTCATGGAGTACATTAATTTTACTCAGTACCTTAAAATAAAGTGTAACCCATTTATTTTGTAACTAAATTATGTAAATCTGTTGCATGTAACTAGTTACTCCCCAAAAGTATTAGTATTTGTTTTAAAAGTTTTTATAATTAAATGGTGTAAAAAACTAAAAGTGATCCCGCACACTATCAGTACTTGCTAAATATTGAAGTTTATTCTCACAGGCACAAGCAACATTTTCGGTCCATGTTGCTTCCGCTCTTTTATATTTTTTCTTCAACAGTGTTGTTGGAATATTCTTCCTACGCACCTATCGTTTTTCAAAAGTTTGAACAAAGACATGTTTTTTGTGTGTGTAGGAATGTTAACGCCCTGTGGAGTGGAGCGCATGCGCTCGCCTGGCATCTTGAGCAGGCCTTCAGAAAGGACTCTGCAGGCTGGGCCCTGGAGAAATGCATCATTTGGGATAAAGAAGAGAAAGCAATGCCCAACTTCCTGACTGAGATCATCGACTGCCCCTGCACACTGGCCCAGGCCCGTGCTGACACCGGAAGATTTCACGTAGGTGTAGAGCAATATATTAATCTGACATTGTTTTAGACACCACAGTGTGCAACACTAGCAACATCATCATTATTGGAGAATTCCACCAATTTATATTTATAATCATTGATGCATTAGTAAAACAGCTTTAATTAAATGTAATATAGCTGTTTATATTCAAGTTGTGTTTATTTTCAGACCGATTATGGCTGTGATATCGACGCAGGTAGTTCCTGTGTTTACCATCCAGGTGCAGTTCACTGTGTCAGAGCCATTCAGGGCAGGTAATATGTCACCTTTACTTCTATAGACGCAGCTTCTCTATAACACAGATTGTGTCAAAGCAGCTTTAGTGATAAACATGAAAGCAGCAGAATCAAGTATGAAACCTTAACTATAGAGACTTACTATTTAGATACAGCAAATTGTGCTGTACGAGAACAATAGCTTGAGTCAGTTCAGCATACATGATAAATCAAACTTAACTGTGATCACAATTTCTGCTTCTCTCCATATATTAAATCCTCTGTGATATTTGCCCACTGGTTATTTATCCTTAAACAAGCCTTCGCTTAAATCGATGCATTTTCTGCCCAATGGTTTACTTAATTTACCTGCCAAAACATTATGGAAAAAGATTAGCCATCTCTATTGAAATATTCGGCTCAAATATGTCTTCTCAAATGTATATTTTTGTCTTTCAAATGGTTGTTTGCGCAAAATCTGTGAGCAAAACATGCAAGTTGATGTTCTCTTGGTTTGTGCTTGTGTGATTTGATTTATGCTTATTTCATTATTTTAATTAAATATTGACAGCTATGATTTAATTAATCTTTGTGTGTGTGTGTGTGTGTGTGTGTGTGTGTGTGTGTGTGTGTGTGTGTGTGTGTGTGTGTGTGGTACATTGTGACATAGAACATTTATTTTAGTGTCATTATTTGATTTTAGTGTCATTATCATTAATTATTTAAGATTCAGTTAAAAAAAGAACATGCATATAGTCTGTACACATTTTGTAACGTACTTACCCAATATATTGATCTATCTCTAATTTTATTATTATTTTATGTTGATATCTATGCATGTGTGTAAATTAGACAATAATAGAATCACAAAGCAGACTGTGTCCAAAACTTTTTTGTAACACTTTCCCATTCATGTAAATGCATTTAATCATGTGCGTCATATTTGGTCTGTTGATGTATTTTTCTCTTGCAGTCCCGAGTATGGTGCGGGTCAGCAGTGTTGTTATGACAGCACTGGAGCTCAGATGCTCACGGGGGACTCTATCGGGGGCAGCACCCCGGATCGAGGCCACGACTGGGGCTCACCGCCATACAAGAGACCACCCAGAGTTCCAGGATGTTCTCACTGGAAGTATGATGTCATCAGCTTCTACTACTGCTGCCTGTGGTCAGACAACTGTGAATACTACTTCAGTCAGCGTCCGTCCAGCGACTGCAGAACATATCGCCCTCCTACAGCCGGTAAAGAAAATATCCCTAATACATTTATTGTGTAATGCTTTTTATTTTATTTGATATTTTACTAATCCCTTCTTAGCTGCTGTGCTTGGTGACCCCCACTTTATGACATTCGATGGTGTGGCTTTCACCTTCAATGGGAAAGGAGAGTACATTCTGCTTCACTCCTCAGACTATGAGCTGTCTGTGCAAGGCAGGACTGAACCAATGGCATTTGAGAACGGTGAGTTTGCTGTATTAAGGATGGATTGAATCAGACCTGGGCTAAGAGAACGGTTCTTCCAGGCACTGTTGTTAAGGCGACACGACTCGGTTCGGTGGCCATGAGGGAGAAAGACTCTGATGTCATCGAGGTGCGTCTCGGAGAACAAGTAGATGAGCTGCAGGTCTTAACGAACCAACAGGTGCTTTCCTTCTCTGAGCAAAAATGGATCGATCTTACGGGTAAGACCAGTTTATTTATCCTCTCAAAGTCAGCTTTACTTAAGCACAGTTTAGCAGAAGTACAGAAATAAATGAATCAGCATATTAGAATGCTTTCTGAAGGATCATGTGACACAAAAACTAGACTAATAGCTGCTGAAAATTCAGATTTGCCATCGCAGTAATAAATTACGCTTAAAAATATATTATAATATACTTAACAGTTATTTTCAATTGTTATAATATTTTACAAAATGACTGTTTTTAGTGCATTTTTTATCTAATGTAGTCTTTTTTATAATATATATATGTATATGTTAAAAAGTTGTATAAAAAAATTATAAATATTAACAAACCCAAACTTTTGAACAGTAGTGTATACTTGTAAAATGCATACATATTAGGCAAATAATTGAGTTTTAATTACTCTTAACAGTTATCAGTAAAACTAAAATATTTGTATCTTTAAACTATTTATTTATGTTTCTTTTTTCTCTCTTTTTTCAGAGAGAGAGTAGTGAGTTTATTACAAACAATATTTGCAAAACAAATTCATGTATTAATATATTGACATCATTTATCATTGACATAAATGTAATCAATATTTTCTGTTAATACCGTTAAATGTTAATATTTTTTCTGCAGGTGTACAAGATGAAAACGATCTGTGATGCTCGGCAGAATGATTTCTGTTGCTTGTTCTTGTTCCAGGTGTTTTTGTTTTTTCCCCTAAAGCCACTAATGTGACGGTGATGTTTCCGTCGGGGACGGGGGTAGAGGTCAGGGCAGGTCAAGGGGTCATGACCCTTACTGTTTTACTGCCACGTGACTTACAGAACCACACGCTAGGGCTGCTCGGCACAATGAATGACGACCCTGAAGACGACCTGACCTCTCGTGATGGAGAGATCATCCCGGTCAATAGCAGCGCTCAGGACATATTCAGCTATTGTGCTGGCTGTGAGTAACTGCGGCACTTTTACATTACTTTACTGCCTGTTCAGTCAGTGCGTTATGAATTACAATTACACTGCTTGTCATCTGACATCGTTTACTTTATGAACAATATCTGATAAATGCACTCTGTTTAAGAAAGGCTCCATCTGCTGTAAAGCTACAGTTTGCTAATTCAAAGCCGTTTCATATTTATTATGAGACTATTCCATGTAGCTTTAGTAAAATCACAGATTTAGTTTGTCACGTGCAGTGTTGGGGTAACGCATTACAAGTAACGCGAGTTATGTAATAATATTACTTTTTTCAAGTAACCAGTAAAGTAACGCATTATTTTTTTAATTTACAGGAAAATATCTGAGTTGCTTTTTTCCATTATTGATGACAGTGCGCTGTGTGAACATGTTACTGTAGTTCTGGACTAAATATGAATGTGTATTAATTCATCCCACTCGCAAAAAACAGATTCAGTATTCATCAAAATGAATTAAAACACTGAAATGCAAACTCAGAATATGACGCAAACCTGCAATAATTAAATATGTTAAACACAAATATACCTAATCTCATTTTATTAACCAATGTGTTTGCTGACCTTTGATGATCAGTTCAACCATATTAATAAGCAAAACTGACTTTAGATAAACTAACAATTGTGCTTCATTGTGTTTTATTGCTGAAGAGTGTTGATCTTCTTCTCCTGTGTTCTTCTGTTCAGACGTGATTTACTCGTCCTTCAGTCTGAGGTTTATTTATTACACTTTTTAGTGTGAAAGGCTTTTATATTTTCTATAAATATAACTTCTTATAATAAAAACAAACAATAAAGCCCTGCTCATATTTAAAAAGTAACGCAAAAGTAACGTAATGCATTACTTTCCATAAAAAGTAACTAAGTAATGTAATTAGTTACTTTTTTAGGGAATAACGCAATATTGTAATGCATTACTTTTAAAAGAAACTTTCTCCAACACTGGACACGTAAATACTGTAAATGTAGATGTATCTTTTTTCAGTGTGTTATTGTTGTTGTAGATTTATTTAGTTGCAATGAAAAAATCCCAATTGCTGTCTACAATTTTTGTCTATGAATAAAATATTGTTATAAAAATCAGATCTTAAATGCATCTCCAGCAGATGAGTGTCAATGAAGTTTTATAGTGGTTTCAGAAACTAGGTGTATTAGATTGAATCACACAAGAACCGCTGAAAATAAGCAGAGTACAAGCGGAAGCATATACAAGTGCTCTGTTTTTGAGAGCAGGATTTCATTTAATACTGTTTTAAAAACACGAGGAAACATTTGTATAATTTCGACCTATAGTTGAAATCTTTTGCCTCCTCGTTATTTCACAAAATGCCATGTTTTTCTTCTCTAGGGGCCGTTACGAATGAGACTTCCCTCTTTACTTACGACTCAACCTACCTCCTGAATGAATATTACTATGCCCCAAAGCACGATCCGTCTTTCATCCCAAACTTTTCCGTGACTGAAGACCCAGCGGACCCCCTGCTGGAGCCGGCGCTGAACCTCTGTGCCGGAGAAGGGGCTTCGTTCTGTAAATACGACACGCTAAGCATGCGCAGTCTGGAGCAAGGCAATGCCACACTGCTGGCCTACCGGAGCCATACGTCCACCAAGAAATCTCTGGAGCCCGGTGAGTGGAGCTCGTCAAAAAAGCGTCATATATTGTATTTTTAATTTTTTGCATAAATGGTAATTACAGTATTTTTTATCCCAGCTTCTATGTGTGTTATTTAGGCTCCATCTCACAAAAACACATTTTATAATCCGTGTATTTCTGGCCCTAAAATCTAATTGGATGAGCCACGTTCAAAGTAGTTTTTTGTATAACCGGCTATATATGTACTCATCAGATGAATTATGTATTCATGCATCAATTATTTCTACATCAAATGGCACCACATACCACCTACATCTGATGAAGTCAAGCTGAGTCAATGAAACAACTAATGAAGCACATTCTATACTAATAATAATTTTAATTTTGGCTAATATTTCATTACATTTTTTGCATTAAGCCTAAAAACACATGATAATATTACTGCAACTACAGCCTTTTGTGACTAATGCTTAAATTGACAACAAACATGTTGTGGTATATTTCATTTTAATTTAAAATATACAAATATTTTTTCAAATTAGATTTTAAAATGTTATATTAAAAATGATTATTATTTTTATTTTCTAAATAGGTGCATACTGTGGTCACCTGAAGCTTGTATTTGTGCTTTTAAGATTTTTAAAACATGCTCATATAAGTCTTATCAAATGTTATGCATTTATAACTGGTTATGAGGATAAAGACCAGTGCCAGCATTACATAGTGACGTCAAAACAACCTTCAGCTGTTTACTGAAATTAAACATCACCGTATGTAGATTAAATACCAGCGGCACACTAATAAAACCATATCTCGGTTATAAAGCTTTGGGCACTTGACCGTTATCTGTATGATATCTCTATATAGTTTTGTCACGGCTGTGATTTTGTGCTCTCAGTGCAATCCTGTGGTTGGTTGTCACCACCTAACCACGGTCAGAAGGAAGGAACCGTGTACCTGGAACGGGCCACGGTCAGATTCTCGTGTAACGGTGGATACAGTCTCCACGGGTCTAAAGAACGCACATGTCAAGCGAGCGGCGAGTGGTCTGGAGAAGATACACACTGTGTGGCTGGTAGGTCAAAGTGAAAAAGAAAATCCTCTAACCACTAGATGACAGTGTTCCCCTTTTTAAAGATCACATCCTCTTGAGATACTAAAAGACTTTAGTAGGTAATAATAATTAGTTTATTTGTATTATTATCAGATCAACATGAAATCCATGGCATGAATCAGATCATACAGTCAGAGATCAGAGAAACAAGCAAGGAAAAGATGTTTTAATGTAGGTTTGTGAAGAAATATCACAAACGTGTTTGGAAATGTAATTCCAGAGACACAAAACACTAGGTGACTCTTCTTCGTTTGTTTGTTTACTTTTTCCTTCATATTCCATTATGAATAGATGATCTTACATAATATATACATCGAACAATTGCTGTTTCTATCATTTAAACGTTTTTTGGGGGCTTTCAAGGCTGCATTTATTTGTTTAGAAACAAAAAAACATTTAAAAGAACTGTTTTACATTTTTTTTATATATAATTTATTCCCTTGAATTGTCAGCATCATTACTCCAGTCTTCAGTGTCACGTGATCCTTCAGGAATCATTCTAATGTGCTGATTTGCTGCTCAAGAAAATATTTCTTAGTATCATCATCAGATATTTTTTGGAAGCATTTCTTTCTGGTTTATTTGAGCAGAAAGCTCAACAGAAGCACAGGGCCTGAGAGTCGCTCCACAGGTGTCTAAAGAGACTCGTCTGGTCAAACCACCGGTCATACAGACACACCTGGATGTACTCGCTCTGGTTAACTCTTGACCCCTCGTTCTCATCAGAGCGGAGCGGTGTACTTCCTCTCGATCTGTTACGAATCTGATCTGGACTCTCTCCATCAAACACATGAAGCATGTATCTGCTCCACAGCTGCAGAGCATTCGTCCCCCGCTGGCCTTTCTGGGGTTCGCTGTGTAACCCGAGAGCCAAAACAAAGCAACGACCCGCTTCACAAAACACACCGGGCCTGCGAGCCATCATCTCGCTCTGAATTTACTGAGTGCACGCTATTGCGAACATGTTGTGTAATTCATATTAATAAATGCGGTAGTGTTCAGAATGCTATGTAGCTTGTCGTCTGTCAAACCAAACGTGATATTGATCAGTATTTGCTGGTAGTAGAAGAACATTGCCCACAGTGCACTTTCTAAATCAATAAAGCATCTGTTATCTGCTATATTGATTAATGATTGTGGAGTTTGTTATCCAACTTGATAATCACAGTTGTGAAACTTTCAGATAAAGGATTTTCATTGAACTCACAGGTTTGTGTAGGCACTGTTTTATTACCATCACTCTGTATTTATCATCAGGGATTGTAGGAGAGTGTGTTTGCTCACACCGCTGCGGTCAGATTACACTCTTAAACATAAAGGTGCTTCACGATGCCAGAAGAACCTGTTTTGTCTAAATGCTTTCATAAAGAATGTGAATTTCATAAAGAATTTAACATCTGAAGAATCTTTCTGTTTCACAAAAGGTTATTTGTGGCGATTGAAGGTTCTTCAGATTATAAAAAGGTAAGAAAGAGATGTTCTTTGACTGAATGGATCTTTGTGGAACCAAAAATGGTTCTTCTACGACATCACTTGAAGAATGTTTTTAGCAGCTTTATTTTGAAGAGTACACATTCAGGGGTTTATCAAACGTTTGGCACAAACACTGATTTTTTAGCAGGTTATTTAGTCTTTTTGTCTCACTTTCCCTTCCTGTTTCTACTTATTCTCCTCTTTTCTTTACCTTTTTATCCTTTGTACATGTTTTTCATCCCTCTTTCTCTTCACCCGTCTCTCTCTCTCTGTATCAGTTCATTCTCACCACGAGCTC
Source organism: Oxygymnocypris stewartii (assembly GCA_003573665.1). NCBI lineage: Eukaryota > Metazoa > Chordata > Actinopteri > Cypriniformes > Cyprinidae > Oxygymnocypris > Oxygymnocypris stewartii. The sequence continues at coordinate 14,331 of QVTF01006955.1, read as the reverse complement.
TCTCTTTTTTACTTGTCATTCACTCCTTGTCTCGCTCTCCCTCAACTTTCTCTCTCTCCCTACCTCTCTTTCCTTAACTGTCTTTCTTTTCCTGTTTTTACCCTTGTATCCATCTCTTCATAAATCTCTCTCTATTATCACTACCATTTTACATGTCTTCGTCTTCTCTTTACCTCTTTCTCTCTTCTGTGTTTGTCTCTTCTTTACATGTCTTTCATCCTTCTTTATTTGTCTTTTCCTTTATTTTGTCTTTCTTTTTAAACAGACTCTCTTTTCTCTTCACTCTGCCTGTTTCTCTCTCCCTACTTTATTAATTCATTACTACCCCGTCTCTCTCTTTTTATGTATTCTATCTTTTCCCCACCTCTTTCTGTCTACCATTTTTCTGTGCTCTCAGTCTTTCTCTTTGCCTCTCTCTCTTTTCTTTACCTTTATCTTATCTAACATTCATCTTTACCCCTCTCGTTCTCTCTATTCCTGCCCGTCTTTCTCTCCTTTGTCTCGTTCCTCTTCACCCGTCTTTCTGACTCCGTCGTTCTCTCCTTCTCTAATAAAAGTGAAAGAATTGGTATATGTACATTTCATACTTGCACTGACCTTTTGACTTCTCTGCTGCCTACCTGTCTCTCTCTTCTTTAACTGTCTTTCTTTTCCTACATTTTTCTCCTTTATCTCTCTCGCTAAATGTCTGTTTTATGCATCTATTTCTCCCACATGTCTCTCTTTCATCTTCGCCTGTCTCTCTCTGACATGTTTCTGTCCTCTTAACAGGTCTGTCATGTCTGATCTTTACCTGTCTCTCTTCCTTGCTCGTCTTTAATCACTCTTACCTCTCTCATTCTCTCTATTCCTGTCTTTCTCTCCTCTTTAACTCTCTTTTCTCTTCACCTGTGTGTTTAATTGTCCTCCCCTCTTCTTTACCTGCCTCGCTCGCTTTTAACTTTTTCTTTCTGTCTACATATTTCTGTTTATTTTCTCTCTCCTCCTGCATTTAAGATAAATAATATAATACTTTTTTTATTTTACATTACAGTAAAATAGCTCGTTGTATTTTAAAATGTAAAGCTGTGAAGGTTTTATTTTGGCGTGCAGGCAGTCCTTAAAGCTTCACTGTTGTTGACAGCAGCTGGTTTATTATAAGCGCATCTCATTACAGCTTTGGAAAGACAGTTTGCACATGTTTGGGTTCCTAAATGCATGTTATGAGCACCCTAAACTCAGAAGTAGAGATGCAGTTCACGTGGAGCAGCATTTACTGCAAACTGAGCCGCTCTGAGACACTAGAAACACTGGCTCATGCTGCGTGCATGTATATGAACACAGTGCCGCTTCACTGTGAAACATGCAAGACATCTCACAACTTCTGTGATTTGATAATCACACTAAGCCATATTTCAATTTTGGTGATTTCATCACCTTTGACAGGATTTCCCCTCTCTTCTCTGAATATGAATATGTATTATCAGCTACTAACATCCACAATGCTGTTCACGGGAAAGACATGGGACCAGTTTGGTGGGTTTCATTTGCAAAAGTAATTTTTCAGCTGTCATAAAGGATTCGTATAGATCCGCTCTAGTTAGCGTGAAAGCACAACCTACAGATAACCCTCCCTCCATACATGTACATCTTTTCCTTCTCATGAAATGGCCATATCTGTTGCTCTTGAGCTTGTCTGTAGTCGTTATCTTTGCCTTCTAGACTGGCGCTCTTAAGAGCTGACATGTGTCAGATAGTTGAATTGATAGTTGCACTAAACCTCTGTTTACTCCCGTGTTGCAAGACAATGTGGGGTCTCAGCGATCTTCTACTTTCCCTCTCTCGCTCTCTCCTTCTCTTTCTTTTGTTTTGGCTACTGGCTGATAAAGGTTGTCATTCTAGCCCACAGCGGCGCTGGGATCAAAGAGCTGCCCGGGCCTGTAATTGACTTCTCATTAAGTGCTCTGAACCTCCAGCAAATAGCCCTCGACGGTTAGTTATTTGCATGCATTCCAGCTCCGTTCATATTCAGAGGAGCACAAAGCAGCAAGATGAGGGTGAAATGAAGTGAAAAGTGCAGGTTAACAAAAGGGCAATCACGTGACGCGTGCAGGGCTGCAACCAACAATTATTACAAAAATCTGCCAATTATTTCCTCAATTAATCATCATTTCAAACATCTCCCGAAGAATCTGTGCAGAATTTTTCAAATATAAATCTGAGATTTTAACAAGTTAAACATATGAAACAAAATCAGTTTTTTTGCAGATGTAATCAAAAATTGCTCTTATTCCGGATTAGATGGATTATAATGTTGGTAACTGGTTAATTATGTAATTATTCAGTTCTGGAATTTGATTGAATTGTTTTCCACAGTAATCTTTTTAAAAGGGTTTCTATTTTTGCTACTTTTCAGTATTTATGAGGAGAAGAGTTCACCTGTCCAGTGCTCTTTTAGCTATTTTTCTAAAAGTACATAAAGTACACAAAATATGGTTATGAACATATCCACTGTATATATATATATATATATATATATATATATATACATTTTAAATGTAATGTAAATAATCTTTTGTAATGTAATGTTATTTCTTATTATATTTTATATATATATATACTATATATACATAAAACTAGACTATATATAAACTAGACAACTAGTTTGTGTTTTCAAACCTGTAAATTCACGTTTTAACAACAAGAAAATATTATTATTATATTTGTTTTAATGGGAATGCATTGTTCCTGTTGAAGAACCCAGCTAATTTGTAATTGAATTTAAGGTTGATTCTTGTCAATTTGATTACCAATGTATTGATTTGACGCTGCAGCCCTAGTGTGAGAGTTACTAGCACTGTTTTGTTAGGTCTGACCTCATGAAGCCCATCTGGACTCTGTGTTGTATAAGTGTGCGTCACTGCTCTGCAGATGCCCTGAGTCTCTACACATGGCACTGATGCTGTACCGCTTTATCCAACTGCACTGGTTATAACCTCTCTCTCCGTAAAGAGCCACACGATGGGAAAAAGAGGCTACAGGGAAGCAAAGAAGTCGATTAGGAAGAGCAGTAGACGTGACCAAGAATCATCTCTCCAAATTGCAAGAACAGAACAGAGAGAGATATTTATGCATAGAGGACACTCCACATATGAGTGCATATCCCAATGAGACAGACTCAGGTCTGGGAGGGACGCAGTACGCATGACACAGCCGGCCAGTGAAAACACATTGTGACAGATTGAACTCTGCTGCAGAGAGAGTAGGAATATGATGCAGAACAGAACTGACAGCGTGAGTTGTTAGCCGCTAACCTGCTCTTTTCTTGTTCCCAAGGCAAGTGTCATCCGCATCAGTCCAGGGTCACCTGCAGCCCTCGACTGCATTTGAGGAGCTAGAAAAACATGTGCAAAAGCAATTGAGGGCTGCACTGTTGACATCACTACCTTGTCAACTCATTGCAAAGACAGTGCGTTTAACATTATGAAGTGACGGCAGAATGAGCTGTGCATTTGAAATGCTGAGTACGTTTGGGATCGGTAGGATATTTTTATTGTATTTGAAAAAAATTATCTTATGCTCACCAAGTCTGAATTGGTAGATTACGAGTACAGTAAAAACAGTGTTTAGTTTGAAATATTATTGTGATTTTAAATATATAATCATTTTCTGTTTTAATAGTTTGAAATATAATGTAGTCCTGTGATAGCAAATCTGAATGTTCTGCTTTAGTTTTTCATAAAACAATTTTTTTTGTGAAAACTATAATGGGTTGGTTATAGTTAACTTAAACTAAAACCATAAAAAAAAATATATTTTTTTAAATAAATTACAAATTAAATATAAACTTTATAAACAAAGGCAACATTTCTCATTCTCATTTATTGTTAGCTTATCTACGGAAATAATATAACTGAAATTAAAACCGAAATCAAAAATAATAAAAACTATATGGACTAAAAAAAACAGAAACTAGAAAAAAAAGCACAAACGCAAAACAAAAACTTAAATTTAAATTCAAATGAAAACAGAAAAATATATACTACACTTATTCAAGTAATAAAAAAAATCATATTCGTCATCAAAATGCTTGCTACGGATGCGAAAATGCAGAAATCGATCTCGAACTCGATCCAAGTGTTTTTCTGAAGGACGAAAGTTTCGGAGGCGGTGTGTATAAACATTGAGTGATGCAACGTGAGCCCCTATTTATTTTTTAACGTGCTAAAATTTCGAAACGGGAATTTTCTTACCCAGTGTGCAAAGACCTTAAATGGTACTAAAATAAAAAACATTCTTAGGATTCTTTGATGAATAGAAAGTTCAACAGGTGTTTTTTTTGTCACATTTGGTCAATTTATTACTTTTCTTGCTTAATACTATTCGTTTCTTTTAAAATATGAAAGTGTATGGACACTTCCTTTTAGGAGAACTGTGCAATTACTTTTGTAAGTCATGTGACTGACCTGATCATAGACTGTTAAAAAGATGATACGGTCTCCACTTCCTTCCACTATAAGAAAAGTGAAGCCCAAACGTCCCAGTGTGGTCGCTGTCATCTTGAGAAAATAACCTCGTTTCAAGCTCACAATCATGATACCATCCCATTTTACAGCATCAAATAACGTACTAAAAGCAAAAAAAAACTAGAACCAGCGTGATAAGAACTACCTAAAATAAAGGAACCATCTTTGGGGAAAAATGTATCGATTATTAAGTTTGGCTCATTTGTGTGCATGAGAGGACGGGGTTTATGAGCTGAACCGCAGCCAAGCCATCAGATGACCATCGAAATGATTTGGCTTCACTTTTCAGATTGTGTGCTACACACTTGGACCTGATAATAAAACATTGAAAGAGTTTCCCAAAGCACATTTCAGAAATGTACCCGCTGGCTTGGGCTTTCACATTCCTCTCAATGGGACTGGTTTCTGATCAACCTGTGTTACGTACAAACACGTGCATCCTCCAGTAATATGCTAGAATCACCCACACATGGTTTATTAATTGGAAACTTCAGGAAGATCTCGGGACCATCAGAGGTTGTGTGTGTGTTTGTGTGCATGTGTCCTTTGGCTTGCTTTGGATTTGTTAAAAGATTTCTCCAGAGTCGGAAAAACATGGAAACGCACCTGGCAAAAACGCTCACAAATTGTTTAACCAAACATGTCTTCTGTCCTTTTTGACATGTCTGGAATTGAGCCTGAGGCCAAAAGAGACGTGTGTTCTAATGAAGAACACAGTTTCATTTGCATTGGAAAGCTCCACTAATTATTATTCCTTCAGTTACATTGGGTAATTACCCAAGTATTTAACTTGAAGGATGTATTACGTTATATTGGGTAAGGTGTCTGCCAAATGTAAATGTACAGAATGCAAATGCTGTGTAATGTTTCTCACAGTTATTCATTATTAATTACTAACACATGTGTAACACTTTAATTACAGATAATACGTTGGCCATCGTCTTGGGGGAGTGTTGGCGCGGTGTCGGCGTTGGTTGTCATGGTGATTGCAATCGTTGTGTACACAAAGAAACAGAAAAGGTGAGTACAAATATGTTTTTGTTGCTCAAATGTGTTGTTTGTTTGTTTAGTATTTAATATTTTTTAACTCTATTTAAAGAATACTTGGTTGAAAAGTAAATTGTGTCATCATCATGTCATTCAAACCCTATTGATGAGTCTGAATATGCCCAGTTCAATATTAAAATATACCAATAAATAACTATATGTACTGTATATGTGTGAATAACTACAATTATAAACTACTATACTAACCAAGGCTGACTTTACTTGATCAGAAATACAGTAAAATCAGTAATTTTGTGAAATATTATTACAATTAAAAATAACTATTTTCTATTTGAATATATTTTAAAATATAATTTATTCCTGTTATGGCAGTTCTGTATTTTCAGCATCATGACTCCAGTCTTCAGTGTCACATGATACGTCAGAAAATATTCTGATATGCTGATATGCTGCTCAAAGAAACGTAATATTATTATCAATGTTGAAAATAGTTTGTGCTGCTTAATGTTTTTGCTTAAGCATTTATTTGAAATATAAATCTTTTGTAACATAAAAAATGTATATTTTGATTAATTTAATGCATCCTTGCTGAACAAAAATACTAAGTTCTTAAAAAATATTTTTGGCAGCTGTGAAAATATATCTGTATTGTTTATCCTTTTGATCTTTCATTCAAAAATTCAAAAATTCTAAACTTTCATTGAATTAAAACAATTCAAAATGGGGAGAAAATCTCATGATGAAATTATTTTCTCCAAAGAATGTTGGCCACAATTATTGGCAGCCCTAGAAATTCTTATGAGTAAAATATCTCTGAAGTATATTCCCATCATATTTACATGTTTTAGCAGACCAGGGTGACTAGGAGCATGAAATTGTCCAGCCATGGCTTCCTCAATCATCCATCACAAGGAGAAAAACCTAAGAATATAGTTCTGATGTACAGAACAAGATTGTTGAGCTTCACAAAATAGGAAATTGGCTGTAAGAAAAGAGTTAAAGCATTGAAAATTCCCATTTACACAATCAGGGGAATAATCAAGTACTTCCAATTAACTAAAGATGTTATAAATCTGTCTGGACGAGGATGTGTGTCTATATCGTCCTAATGCACGGTGAGGAGGAGAGTAGCTAAAGACTCTCCAACGATCACAGCTGGAGAATTGCAAAGATTAGTTGTATCATGGGGTCAGAAACCAATAAATGATATATATCAACATCCCCTACATCACCATGTTGTTTCGGGAAGGTTTCAAGAAACAAAACTCCTGGCTCATCCAAAAACAAACTCAGGCATATTCAGTTGTCAGACACGACTGGAACTTCAAGCACTGGCTTCTATGCTCAGATGAAACGATGAAAAAACACTTTTTGTCAGCAAACCCACCAGATGAGTTTATTACAAACAGGGATAAAAATACCACACGTCCACGGTTAAATATACTGCTGGATCTTTAATGTTGTGGGCCTGTTTTTCTGACGGATGGGCTGGACGTCTTGTTCAGATGCATGGCATCATGGATTCGATCAAATACCAACAGATAAGAAATCAAAGCCTGACTGCCTCTGTTAGAAATCTTATAATGGACCATGTTCGGATCTTCTACCAGTGCAACAATCCAAAACTAACACAAAAATGGGTCACTGAGAACAAAATTAATCTTTTACAATGGCTGTCCCTGTCCTCTGACCTGAACCCTACAGAAAATGATTGGGGTGAACTGAAGAGAAGAAGTACTAACATGGATCTGGAGAGGTTCTGGATGAAGAAAACTGTCTCTGATCTCTTATCAGGTGTTCTCCAAACTCTTTAAGCATTATAGGAGAAAACTTAGAGCTGTTACTCTGGGAAAAGGATGTTGCAATAATTGGGTGCCAATAATTATGGCCAACATGGACTAGAGAAAGCATTTATTTCACAATGAGATCCCCCCCCACACACTTTCAATTGTTTTACTTCAATGATATGTTAAAGTTTTGTGAATTTTTTGAATGAAAGATAAAAAGGATAAACAATGCAGATTTATTTTCACACCCACCTTTGCTCATATTCACCAAGTGTGCCAATATTAGTGGAGGGCACTGAATGTAGCTCTTTTAGGATACCTTTATGTTGCTTGTAATAATCTGTGCATTTATTGAAATTGCATGGGAACGAATGTGCAGGACAGTTCTCTAAGACATAGTCTTTTTTTGTGAATAAAAAAAAGAATTGGGTTTTGAACATCACAATGTTGCATAAATGCTGTAATGTCAATATTTTCTTTTTTTGGCCTAACTGTTCCTTTAAATATGCCATCAATATTTTCTCGATTTGTCTCAAAGAAAACTTGAGTTATTGCAGTCAAACAGGCTTTTTCTGCTGAGAGTAATTTATGTGACCGTGTCACGCAAAAGTGTCATGTCGCGTTTTGTTTGAACTTTCCAACTGAAATATTTGCTCATGTCATATATAATCTTGATATATGATAAAGATGAACTCCTAAAGCTCACCTGGGCCGGATACATCTCATATATATATATATATATATTTATATATGTTCTTCACAGGAAAAAAAACAGACATGATTGAATTCAACTGTTTTCTGGTGTAAACGCATGATTATATAATCTCCCCTCGTCCATTTTCACTCTCATCCTTGTGAGATTTACTATTAGACTTGCATATATATATTGGTGTTTTTTAAGTCAAGTCAGTTTAAATGGTGACTACATAATAATTCTCAAAAATGTAATAAAAAGAAAGACGTTAACTGACTCTTCTCAGCTAAGCTTTTCCGCGCCCCCCCCTCCTTTCTCCTCTTTCCCCGGTTGTAAAGCCTCTAGCTGTCAGTTAGATCATGTCTAGAGTTTCAGCCATGGGGGGTAATATGTCTCACCTGCCCCTCATAAACCCATCCCTCTTTCATCCTGTGGGGGAAGGTAATCAGAGAGTGCACACCTGTATTGAGAGAGAAGTACCGCCGCTCTCCTATCCTTACAAATGTGCTGATAAAACTCAAGGCATCACACCATCACTGACCCTTATATTTGTGGTGATACAGGCAAGTACTCAGGGCCTCTCGTTGTATGCAGGTATATGTGTCACAGGTGCATTACTAATTCTAGTTTTTCATGCTAGGACACTTTAGATAAGCGTTCATATATGTAAACTCTTCACCCAAGACACAATAGCTCTGCTTCAAACCCAGAGTTGCCTTGCTGTCTACTGCCTACATAGGCAGCATCTTAAGTGGAGCTTCATAGGTGACTGAATTAAAATAGCACTTTTCACAAAATACAATAGATTCCAATAGAGCTGGACATTACAGCACTGCTCAAATAACATGATACTGTCACATAAAACTGAATAATTTTGACTGAGTATGTCCTATTCTACAGACAGAGTTAGAAGAGCTATCTGGGAAAGGGTTGTAATGTGCTGGAAAGGGTGTCTATGCTGTCTAGTAGGTAGATAACTTGATATGTTTTGGAACAGAGCTGTTGTTTGAGTTTATTTGGTTTTATTTTCTTTATTTGTGTTCCTGTGGCTCAGTGGTAGAGCATTGCGTTAGCAGCGCAAAGGTTGTGGGTTCGATTCCCAGAGAACACATGTATTCACAAAAATATGTATAGCCTGAATGCACTGTAAGTCGCTTTGGATAAAAGCGTCTGCTAAATGCAAAAATGTAAAAATGTATTTATTTTAGGGGTGGGCATAGATTAATTTTTTTAATCTAGATTAATCTAGATTAATTTTGGAATTAATCTAGATTAATCTAGATTAAAATGGCTCATTTGAATTCTGCCGAAGGCATTCAGAATATGTGTGCTACCCAAATAATGGCTTAAAGTAAGTCTTTGAGAACGGGTTTCTCAAGCCAGGTGGCGCATTAGACCAGGGCTCATCTCCTGTTTCCAGAATGCATCACAAACTGCTTGAGAAAGCTGTTCTACTATGATAATTGGTGATGAAAATAAATTATGTTCAGTAAGATGTACTTGTGTTTACTAACTGTTTATTCAGTTAAACATGAATTTTGAACTGTAGGCCTACATAAGAGGTCGTGATGAACTGTTTACAGTTTCCATTGGGAAGCTTCTTAAAAATACATTTTCCCTGAAGCAAACCCGGCGGCTGCATAGCTGCATCCATGTTAGCACGTCACGTCTGATGTGGTAATTTCACAGTAACGTTAGGCATACACACAGGTTCGAAGCAGAGGGTGACACGGGAGTGAATTCTCAAGTTCACATGAGACCTAAAGCGCATCCTGTTTGCTTAAAAGCGCAACGTTTCGTTGTTATTCTGAGTGCACACAAAAAACGTAGAGTCTTTACAGATTCGAAAGATGTATTAGGCTACTTTTATCTGTATGACCAAGAATGACGGAGATTTTAAGAGCAAGTGATCGCACCGGAGCCTGTCCTGCAGCAAACGCGCTTCCACACAAACACTTCAATAGCGCACGTTTCTCTAGGTTAACATCATATTGAGCGGCCATGTAAAGTTGCTACTACATACATCTTTCAGATGAAAAGCCATATTTGAGGTTGATGAATGATAGGTGAGCGTTTGGATGTCCTGGCCGATTGTATTACCACATAGACCAGCCGTTAACAATCTGTCCATCACGGACTGCGAGCCTCTAGTTTGAAGACTCGTTCTCGCCCCCTACAGTGCAATTCGGCTAGGTATACATCCGCGGTAAAATATCAGGGTGAAAGTATCATAGCTTGCGTAGTATAGACCCAGCTCCCAACCCAACTTTGAGAATAGATTAACGGCGATATTTTTTTTATCGCCGATAAGAGTCTCGCGTTAACGCAGCACGTTAACGCCGATAACGGCCCACCACTAATTTATTTATTTGCTAGCTATATTCGTAAACCATTTTAAATCAACCATCATCACTCATTATATAGGTTAATAAATGCACTAAAATAATGTCTTGGGGAAAATAAATGTACAAATGAAAGAATCCGTAAGGGGCAGAGGTACAGTTAAGGTTATTATTGCCATTATTATCTTACTTTAAGAACAACAGAGGTCATCATCAGTGTAAAACACTCTTTCACTATTCTTCTGAGGAAAATATGTGTCCATTAGGATAGCAAAACATGTACACTGATTTGCATGAGAAAAATCCATAATTCTATATAATTTCATCCTATAGATACACACATGAGAAAAAATATATATATCTAGAACAAATATTTAAACATCCTTAAAAGAGAAATCTCCTGGAGAAGCCGAATTTATTGCTAAAGGTATTTTTATCCCATTAGAAAATCATACATTTTTATTTTAAGAATAAACTTTATTGCAGTTTGATATATTTACATTACTAATAATTTACAATATCTATCCATCCATTCTGTACAAATTATCCTCTCTATGTTTGTGGTAAATGAAGGTATGTTCTTTGAAAGAAATCTGAATATCTTGCAGTTTTGCCTCAAGTATTTTTTTTTTTTTTTAGGATGGATTAAATATTAAGGTCATACTTTATATTAAGTGTCTTTTAAGGTATAGTTCACCCAGAATGAAACTTCTGCCATAATTACCCTCCGTCATGTCATTCTTAACACGTAAGACCTTCTGAACACAAATGAAGATAGTTTTGGTGATTATAGACCATAGACGGCCAGGGTATAGAGATAGTACAGAAACCGTGAAAACAGCTCATGTGACATCAGTGCTTCAAACAGCATTTTATGAAGCTATGAGAATACTTTTTGTGTGCAAAGAAAACTAAAATTACAACTTCATTCAACGATTTCTTCTCTTCTGGGTCTCCTCCGAGCGTTTTTTTCATTTTGGGGTGAACTATCCCTTTGACTACTGCTTTAAAAACAAATGAAATAAAATAAAAGTTATGTACAATGTATTTATTGTATCCATGTTGTTTTCTAAACAATTGTACTGCTATTGAGGTGATACAGTTTCGTGGCATGTTTAGGTTTAAAGATGGGTCAACAGTGTTTTAGTTTGATCACAGATAAAAAGACAATTCTGGGAAAAAAGTACATTTGCCTGTTCCTTCTACTACACTTCAGATCTTCTTCTGAATATACTGTGATTGTGTGTGTGTGTGTGTGTGTGTGTGTGTATGTCTTTGTGTCACCACATATGTATCTGTGTCAGCATCGTTGTGTTTCTTTTGTTCCTCCTTTCATCTGTGTGTGCACGTGTGTGAGTTACGTGCTTACCTGACCCAGACACCCTGGTACTTTCCAGCGATTGGGTTTCCCAGCAGGCCTCAGCAGGCCTTTCTCCCTCCAATGCAAAGCCATTAGCACACACACACACACACAGCGCACACACACACACACACA
>QVTF01006954.1:0-26619 GCA_003573665.1 Oxygymnocypris stewartii | reverse complement strand
CAAAAATAAATGAATAGTTATGATAATATCATTGGACTTTTTTTCTTAATAAAATAATAAATTGTGATAATAATGTTTTCAAATAAAATGGAAAAATACAATTGTTTTATAGTTAACGTAAAGATAAAATGATAATTTTTTATGTGCATTTTCATCATTTTCAAACCTAAATTAGCAAGCTTTTATTTTGGCGGATTGCCGGCGAGTAAGTATATGCGCTCCCTGGTTTAGTGATTCTGATTGAAGAGCGTCAGTGAAGGAAATGTCACGTTTTTGCATTGAGCTTTGAAAATAGCCTAGAATTATGCTTTCAGTATGAATAGAAATCTTATAATTGATTTTATAATTCTGCTAAATAGTATAATAAAAGATCGATTCTTGGTGTCCGTGTATCAAGACAGTATTGCCACAGATAATATCTATATATTTTTCCCTACACTGAGGGAGGTCTGTTGTACTTTATAACCCGCTGGTAGTAAAGCACTTTGCGCGGCCGCTTCGTTTGATCTGAGGTGTCTACAGCGATCTATCACGCCACATTAAAGAGCCAAAACGGTATTTATTGCTTGAGTTTCCTGATAAAATGGACCGAATTTGAAATCTGTTTCATGTCACAAGAAACAACACACAAAGCGTAACCTATTGGGATTTACTGGATGTGAGGAGCTCTATATGTACGGTCCATTCATTAACTGAACACAGCATCGATTGGGATTTAAGGATCAACATTGGTTCGTTAAAATCGAGAAATCATTTTTTGTTTTAGCCTTAGTGTATTTTGTTATTTTAGTGAATGCGCTACACTAAGGGGAAGGGGTAAGAACTTAGGATTTTTCTTTGGCAAATTACCCCTGTCAAGATGGAAATGTATATCTCTTCCAAAAAGCATTGTCCGGACCCCCGCTAAAACTGGACCTCTTAGAATTTACTTGCATTGTTTTCTGTCTCCATATAAACGCTTCCTGCTCGTAGTGAAGGTGATGCCGTTTGCCAATCTGATGGGGCTGCTGGCCTCAGGAACGGACTCCACCTCGGTGCTGCGCTGCATCCAGCAGGTGGCGCTGCTCGTCCAGGGCAACTGGGTCGTGAAGAGGTTTGCTTCCTCTCTGCCTTGAGTTAATGCATGATGTTTCAGTAGATGAAGTGCTAAACTTCTGTGTGTGTTTTTTGTCGTTGACAGTGACGTGCTGTATCCCAAAAACAGCTGTAGTTCCCACAGCGGCGTTCCTGCTGAAGTGCTCTGTCGCGGCCGAGACTTTGTGGTGAGTTTCATTTGTTTTTATTTAGATTTTCATACCATTGATTGATATCATTTGCTCTCTTTATACATGTCAATGTGTAATCTGCCTCTAATTAATATTAAGAGCCATGCTGCAAAAGAAAGAGCACAAGGTTATTTACAAGTCGAGTAGAACTAGTGTCATAAAACTATCATACGATGCAGTTTACACATGGACAGCATGACATAAAACAAAAGATAGGAGATTAATTAATTGCATGAATACTTACAGTATAAGCAAAAACACTAGCCTACACTAAATATTTATAGTAAAAAATGATATTGTTATTATAATGATGATAATAGTTACATGAATAAATAAGAGCCGTACATCGCTTGTTATCCAGCAGCATTTAGTTTAATTTCACAAGTGTAAGAGTGAGTGTTTGTTTTAATTTTTAATCTGAAATATAGTGTTAACACAGCCTGATATGATTCCTGTGTCCCGGTTTGATCATAATGACTAGCCGTGTCATATTTGTTGATCTGATTTCATAAACACATTTCGTCCTGCTCTTTCAGATGTGGAGATTCACTTTAGAACGAACCCTGATGAGGAAAGAGGTCGCTGCCATCATAAAGGTTTGTGTGCTGAATTAAAATGAGTGTAAGAGAAGACGGCGCTGTAAGGACACGACCCTTTATAGTCGGATGATGAACCATCCATCATTGTATTATATGTTTGGATCATTTAAATCTCCTTATGAAGACATGTATAGGAGATATAGAGCGGCGACTGTACTGTGTCTATCTCATAAATTCAGCATCCGCACCGTCTTTGCATCATATTCTCACTGTCAGATTATATGAGCCTGATGTATCACGTGTGTGTGTGTGTGTGTGTGTATATGTCGTCCTCTAATGTTTGTCTCTGTCATGTGACTGCAGCTTCCTCCAGAGGACGTTAAGGACTTCCTGGAGCAGATGTCTGTCCCTCGATTAAACCGAGGCTGGGAGTTCCTGTTGCCCACGGATCATGATTTTGTCAGAAAGCATCCTGATGTGGCTCAAAGGCAGCACATGCTTTGGCTGGGCATTCAGTCTAAGTATGACATTAAGCCCTTATTTTCTTTATTCTATGAAACACAAAAGGACAGACTCTCTGAATTTTGCATGAAAAGTGTGCATGCACTATCGTACTTTGTACAGGGTTACAACAACATTTTGAACTAATGCTTTAGTTAAAGAGGATAAATAACACGGATTATTAAAGATATCATATGTATAATTTGGTTTTAATAGGAAGTGAGAATCTTCGTCTGCCAGTATTTTTCTAACTAAACTCTATATTGCAGGTTGGAAAAAGTGTTTAACTTCTCCAAAGATGACTTTGTGCCTAAAAAGGATGCTCAAATGGGTATGTTCTGACTTTTTACTTGTGTAATATATTTATGTAACTATATATATATATATATATCACTGTTCAAAGGTTTGAGGTCTTAATGTTTCTTCTGCTCGCTGAAGGTCATTGCACACTGAGTCCGAAATGTTCGCACGTTGATAAATAAATACGACCTCACGTTATGTCAATCACGTTTACACACTGTCTCTGAAATTTTCGTCTGTCATAAAAAAAATTCAGATCGGGTTTGATCTATTTTTTTGCGTTTTTCGAAGAAGCGAGAGGACGTTTTGTATCGTTTTGCAAACGGATTAATTAATACGCATCGGACTCAGTGTGCAAGGTTTCTGTGCGTGACAAATCTTTAGGATTATGAATATGAAAAAACGAATGGGAAATTTTCGTACTCGGTGTACAGAGACCTTAAGACTGCATTTATTTAATCAAATTTAAAACAGCTGGTTTCTATGTGAATATACTGTGTTAAACTGTAATTTATTCCTGTGATAAAAGCTGAATTTTCAGCATCACATGATCTTCAGAAATCATTCTAATATGCTGATTTGCTGCTCAAGAAACATTTCTGATTATTAGTGTTTAAAACAGTTGTGCTACACAATTTTTGTGGAAACCGTGAGACATTAGATTTTTCAGGATTCTTTGATGAACAGAAAATCAAAAGAACAGCATTTGTTTGAAATAGAAATCTTGTGTTGCATTATTAATGTCTTTACTGTTACTTTTGATCAATTGAATGCATTCTTGCCAAACTAAACCTGCTTGAACCCAAACGTATAAACAGTATTGTTTCTGCGTGTTCATGTTGCTCTGTGTTTTCTGCAGAGTCCGTTCACATCGGCGGAGACCAGCGTCTGAAATCAGCAAAGGAGAACGCTCGAGAAAACCACGCCGTCATGCAGAGGGATCTGGACGCTCGTAGACTGAAGGCGTCCAGACACACGGGTGAATCTGCCCCCCCGGTGCAGGTCAAACAGGAGCCCGTGAGTGACTCTGAAGAGCCCATGGACACGTCAGACCCGCTCACAAACGGCTCCATCAACGGTTACCCCAACTCTACCTCTCTGGTCTCGGACCCTCATAACGGACACGCCTTCACCCCGGAGCTCCAGGACTTTGTGCGGAGCACCTTCCGGAAGCACTATGTTCTGTGCCTGGGTGAAGTGAAGAGGCTGTTTAACCTGCATCTGGCTAGTTTACCCACGGGGCACTCGGTGTACGGCCACGTGACGGACCGCATGCTGCAGGACACCATCCTCCAGAGCCAGTGCAAACAGATCCTGGTGCCTGTAAGTACTGTGGATGATGGGCGTTTTTAGTGCACCACATAATGCTGTTATACATTGATTTAAAATATGCATTTGGAAAACACGTATAGATGCACTGATATTAATTATAAACCCAATATAGATTGTGATTCAACAATTAAAAATATGCATTTGGAAACACGTATAGATGCACTGATATTAATATTAATTATAAACCCAATGTAGATTGTGATTCAACAATTAAAAATATGCATTTGGAAAATACATAGATGCACTGATATTAATATTCATTATAAACCCAATATAGATTGTGATTCAAAAATTAAAAATATGCATTTGGAAAATACATATAGATGCACTGATATTAATATTCATTATAAACCCAATATAGATTGTGATTCAAAAATTAAAAATATGCATTTGGAAAATACATATAGATGCACTGATATTAATATTCATTATAAACCCAATATAGATTGTGATTCAAAAATTAAAAATATGCATTTGGAAAATACATATAGATGCACTGATATTAATATTCATTATAAACCCAATATAGATTGTGATTCAAAAATTAAAAATATGCATTTGGAAAATACATATAGATGCACTGATATTAATTCATTATAAACCCAATATAGATTGTGATTAAAAAATTCATATTAATATTAAAAAATTAATATGCTTAATTTTAGCAGATTGAAAACTAAGCTAGATCATTAACATCACAGTGATTTTAATGTGATTTAATTTGACCATTATTGTATTACAGAAATTTATCTGGTGACGGTTTAGTTTAGGGACCAATTCTCACTATTTAAGAGATAGTTCGGCCAAAATTGAAAGTTCTGTCATTAATTACTCGCCCTCGTGTCGTTCCAAACTCGTAAGACCTTCGTTTATCTTCAGAACACAAATGAAGATATTTCTGAAGACCCTCCGTAGACAGCAATGAAGCTGCAATGTTCCCAGACCCAGAAACATCGGTAAAGTAGTCCATGTGGCTTCAGCGGATCAAACTTAATTTTACAAAGCTACGAGAATACTTTTTGTGTGCAAAGAAAACAAAAATAATGACTTTATTCAACAATTCTTCTCTTCCTCGTTAGTGGTAGACCGAGTGTTTTTTATTTATGGCCTTGGAAAGCAGGGTGGCCGATATCATTTAGTTTAATTTAAGAAATTTTAAATCATTTGAAAATTGATTGTAAAATAAACATAAACATAAAACATTTTTCACAAATAAATATTTAATAATATAATTAAAAAAAGAAGTAACACTCATTTTGCACACAGTGAACATTACATGAATATGACAGTGGGTTACTACTAATAATACGAGAGCAATCATTATAATATTTATGAATTTGAATTCCCTTGTTTAACAGTTCTATCTGATTATTAAAACGGACTTATCTCCGTATTAGAACTGTTAACGACGACAGCGAACGAGAGGAGAATATAAGCTCTGTGTGTTCAGCTGCTGCCGTTCTCATCGCCGTCAAAATAAAAGTCTCGCACGCCAAACAGAAAAACGTATCGGCCGATGTTAATATTTGAAAAATGCCAATTATCCGCTGATATTTCGGCCTTGGCACTACAAACACTACTCCTTCATCCCATCTGCAGCGGTGAAACTATGAGTGTCACGTTGTAGTCGAAAACCCGGAAGCGAGTTAAATAAAGTCCGTGGTTCACACAAGCTCAATGTACTTTCACGTTTTATTCTACGGCATAAAACACACCAGTTACACCACACTCGTGATTTTTACGTTTCTTAAAAAAGACGGTTGCTAAATGGGACTACAGGCGCTGTCGGAGACATTCAACGTCATCACGCCAAACAGTTTATCAATTTACAGTATTTTCCAGCTGAAGTTATAATTTGTAATAGTTCATTTTAGAATAACCAATGAATAGTTTCCCGTATTTTATATTGTTGTTCGACAATGTTTTTTTTTTGCTTTGTCCTGAAATGCGACATGTTTTCGGAGGGAAGATGCTCGTTTATCACTAAACGTTACTGATGCGGAGACCTCTGGGTTCGTACCTTAAGGTAAACTCATATTACGATGATTACATGTAAACACATTTACCGGCTTTACGTGGTGACAGTGAAACTTTAATGATGCGTGCTTAAAGCCACGTTAAAATTGTAATTATTTTTAATGTTCAGTGAAAAAGATTTACACTGCATATGAATTTTAATCCACTCTACATGAACCGTTTCATATAAACTGGAATAAATACAACACTAGAGCCAGAGTTGAAGGCGAGCGACCGTGGTGCAGTAGTTCGTTTATATCCTAAGTTTAGCTTTTCGGTTCTGGTGCTTTTATATAGGGTTCAAAGTTTTAATTATTTTGTGAAGATTATCTTGATGGACAAAATGTGTAAGTTTCATGAACTATGATTGAACACAGCTTATGTTTTGCGATAATCCAAAAGCCTGAGGAAAAATCCTATTGACTTTTTGTCGAGGGAACCGGTTTCATGCTAACCGCCATCCGCCTACAGAGTGACGTCATAGCCCCCCCCCCCCTCTATAGTGTAGAGTATCACAAGGCATACGCTGGCTTCCGTTCATGTAAACAACACATGCACATGGCGCTGCTGCTTACGTGACACACATGCATCAGCACACGCGTGCCATATATGTGGCCAAACGTTTTTTGTATTAATTAAATTTTGTCAGATATCTTTATATTATATTTTGATGTTGTTCCTGTATTGACCAGTGCTAATATAGTCCATGACGTGAGCACTTCTATAAAAAGGGGAACTGTTTTCTGAGGATTTATGCTTTAACGGACTTAAGTCTGTCTGTCCTGCTCATTACGTTAATGTGTTTGATTTTAAGATGTGGTCTAGTCCTTTGTTCTTAAGGCTAATAGGATTAAGTGTGTGTGTGTGTGTGTTGTGTGTGGTGTTGTGTGTGTGTGTGTGTGTGTGTGTGTGTGTGTGTGTGTGTGTGTGTGTGTGTGTGTGTGTGTGTGTGTGTGTGTGTGTGTGTGTGTGTGTGTGTGTGTGTGGTAAACAGTACTTGTGTAATCACACCTAATGGAGTTAAAGCTCTTTACATGTTAGTCCAGACTCATATCTGAGAGTCTGAATGATGTGTTCCTGTCTCTTTGATTCTTAAAGCAACATATTCTGATGTCAGGATATAATTAGAGAGCATTTCTTTACAGTGTCTTAGTTGCATTGTAACCGTGTCTCAACGCTGTCCAAACTGTGAGCTGAATGAACTTTCTCAAGAAATCGGTGCTGTGTAGGGCCGGATGATAAAGGCAAATATAGATTCTTAAATTTTACGTGCATCTCTGAAATATTCTGTATATTTATTGCTCTGAAATGCTTTAAAAGGGTATTTTTGGTCCGATTTATTGAAAATGTTTCACGCTACAAAATGATTTGTAATGATGCAAATAACATGCACTTAATATAAATGGTTAAATGAAAAAGGTTGAAATCCTGCACCATGTCATGTCTGATGTGATGTGCGTGTAGTTTCCTCCTCAGAACAACGCTACAGCAGACGAGCAGAAGGTCTTCGGTCTGTGGGAGAGCGGAGAGTCCTTCGACAAGGTGATTTCTGAGAGATGCTCTCGGGTTCAGGGTTAATTGTGATGAGTATATGAGAGTGCTGTTGTTCTCTCCGCAGCTCCGGCAGGTTCTGTTCGAGATCTTCATGAAGAACTATCGCGTCAGAAGAAACCTGATCCAGACGCGCCTCACGCAGGAGCTCGGAGACGCCGTCACCAAAACAGATGTGGATCGACTGCTCAAGGTGCGGTTGCAAGATTTCATTCTGGAGTTGGCATGCTACAAATTATATTTACTGTACATATTTGAGTTTTTATTGTATTTTCTTGTTATTGTAAAAACAATGGTGTATAACCTTCTAGTCAATCAAGTAAACATAGTGTTACCAAAGAAATGTCCAAGTGTTAGACAAACAAATAAAAAGTCTGGAAAATAAATAAATTACATGCAATAAATCAGCTAAAATATGAACTGTCAATGCTATTTTTTCGTTCTTTTTGTTTGTTTGTTTTATAAAACGGATGGCATGTTAACTTCTTTAAGTAAACATTGCTTTACACTTACATCTATTTGTAAAACAAACAAAAAGTCAGAAAAAGTACTTTTTCAAATGTATTTTTTGACATAGGCAATCAGAAAAATAAAATGATTAAGTAAATTACCAGTCAAAATAAATCGCCTATTTTGTAAACCGTTATTTTCACCCAAAAAATATTTTTTCTCCCATATGACAACAAATAGAAAGGATAAAATATTAAATGCTGATGCAACATGTCAGACATATAATTTAGCAAAATTATTGCCTGAATTAATTTTTTAAAACCATATACATTTAAAACCAATTTAGCCTTTGAGTATTTCTAACAGTAAACAGTAAATCCATAAATGTTAAATTACAAGCAATAAAAGTAATAAAACAAAACTAAACATTCAGTAGTTGATGGAGAGACAGATAATAATCAAATTAATTAAATTTATTCTTATTTTTATTACATATTCATATTTTTAGGCTACCATTAACAACCTTCAGAAAATAATAATAATACCTCTTAAAATAAAACCGTGTAATTGGTCGCACTTTTTGTCTCAATCAACTCTCGATTAGCTGTTTATTAACAGTTAGTGCGGTAGTTGTTAAGTTTAGGTGTTGGGTAGGATTAGGGATGCAGAATATGTGCACAATATGTTAATAATTGGCATGCTAATAAGCAACTAGTTAATGGTGAGAACTGGTCCCTACACTAAAGTGTTGGCATGTGTGCCGGTCATTAACTCTTTAAAGCGCCTGCTGCTGAATGAAGTGAGCTGACTGCTGTGTTGTGTTTGCTTCAGGAGTGCTGCCAGAGTTTGGGAGGGATGTGGTATCTGAAGGGAACCGTTCCCCTCCTGACAGGAGCGCCGGAGCACCACGGATCGAGTCAACAACACCAACCAATCACTGCCCTCGGCTGACACCCCCCCACTCCGGAGCATCTGCATACGGTCGCATGAGCATCTCACCAAAAGGGCTGAAGATCCTGCGCTCGGGGAAAATTGAAGGAGTTGTGTGCTGAGCGCATACGATCAGTTATGCTGGTTTTCTTTTGCTTTCTTTTTATGGCCTAATATGAAAGTAGATATTGCTAATGAAAACAACAGGAGATCATGATTCAGCTCATTTGATCCTGCTTGTGGCCTTTGGGAGCTTATCGGCAGATTTTGGCCTTGTTTCTGACATTTATCTGACTGAAAAAGATGTTTGGTTTAAATCGTTTCCTTGATTTTATTACACATTTATTGTTTGTATTTTGCCCCACGTTTAAGAATGACTTCACTGTAACCCAAAGAAAACCGTCTGCAGGATACGGACACATTTGAAGAGCACTAGATTATAATATTTATCCGCTCTCATTGAGAGAAAACATTGAGTCTGGAGCAGTTTAGATCAATTCTAGCTGAAAATCCAAAACATGAATCAATGCTCGTGCATATTTATTGGACCTGAAGGGAGATTGTGAAGCTCTGATTGACATTCACAGTCCTGTCCATTTAATTTCAGACTGTTTATGGCATTCTGTATAAATGCAGAAGCAATTTAAACATTGATTTCTTTTGAAAATGCATAGTTTTTTTGTTGATCTGGGATTTTTGCAGAAGTTGCTAAACTGTGTTTGGTGTGAAAGAAAGTGCCTCTTAGTTGTTCAGGGGAAATCTTACAATAATGACTGAAATCACCTTCACATGCACACATCTGTCTCTTCCACACATGCATATAAAGCGTTCACTGTCCGTCTGTTTATTAAGCATTCCATATTCATATTCTGAATATCATTGCCAAGTCTGTACAGTCACACTCGAACCGCAGAGAACCCCAAATCTGTTTTATTTGTGTCATTCTGAATAAACCTTGCACCTGACAACTCTTCAGACGTTCTTGTTTTATTTCTTATCCTATAAAAGACTTCACAAAGACTTCACATCAGATGAAGAATGAAACTTGAACACTGAAGAGCTTCTTTACAGCTGAAACTGATTTCATAATTGAGCAATTCTACAGCATTAACACATTATTTCTGTTTGTTCACGGTCCTGTCTTATTGAAACAATGTCACTTTAGTTTAGGTGTTCTTGTTACGGTGTATTTATACAATTAAATACTAAACATTTAGTTCATATTAACTTTTGATAGAGTTTGGTTTAGATTTAGTTGCATGCATTATCTGCTGTTATTACCAAATCAAAAAATAAACCGTTTTCTTTTTTAATCTTAATTTATATCACAATAAATTGAGTTAATAAAAACTCATGCTCAGTTAACTGCAGAAAATCTGCTAGAATGTGAAACTATTATTATTTTGCATATTTATGATTGATATTTCAAGAAAAAAAAATGTATGTAAGGTAATACAAGGGAAAATATATCAGTAGAACAAGGGCTATACTTTTAGTTTTTGAGGTTAATAATTTACACAGACACAATCATTGATTACTAACATTACAGTACTTCTTATTTCTCCCAATATGCTAGAAATTGTTCATTTGTAAGTCTCAAAATAAGTCAATTATTCTATAATGTATGTTTCCTTAAGTTCTAGCAAGTGTCTAAGCTTACAACATTATGGCTTTGTAATGTTTTCCATTTGAAATACAACCCAGAGCAATCTCTGATGGTCAGTGCATCTATATTGAAGATAACAGCCTGATAAATACATGAGTAATGCTGCGGTGTCACTCAAATCTGATCAAGGGTTACAAGCAGCGTCTCTGGACCTGAAGACGGGTGGAAAGTCCAGTATAACATTCATACAGGTGAAAGTTCACATGCTAACACTCGACTGGAGACGCTTGCCCTGTTATGAGGTTATGAATGAATGATACTAACATGAGCTGAAACACGTCTAGTGCTGTCACAAAGTTCACATGCAAACACTCGACTGGAGACGCTTGCTCTGTTATGAGGTTATGAATGAATGATACTAACATGAGCTGAAACACGTGGACTGGTGCTGTCACAAAGTTCACATGCAAACACTGGACTGGAGATGCTTGCTCTGTTATGAGGTTATGAATGATACTAACATGAGCTGAAACACGTCTAGTGCTGTCACAAAGTTCACATGCAACACTGGACTGGAGACGCTTGCTCTGTTATGAGGTTATGAATGAATGATACTAACATGAGCTGAAACACGTCTAGTGCTGTCACAAAGTTCACATGCAAACACTGGACTGGAGATGCTTGCTCTGTTATGAGGTTATGAATGATACTAACATGAGCTGAAACACGTCTAGTGCTGTCACAAAGTTCACATGCTAACACTCGACTGGAGACGCTTGCTCTGTTATGAGGTTATGAATGAATGATACTAACATGAGCTGAAACACGTCTAGTGCTGTCACAAAGTTCACATGCAAACACTCGACTGGAGACGCTTGCTCTGTTATGAGGTTATGAATGAATGATACTAACATGAGCTGAAACACGTGGACTAGTGCTGTCACAAAGTTCACGTGCCGATATGAATGAATGATGCATAGATATTTTCCAAGTAACTGTTTGACATCTTCAGGATAATGGATTTTCTTTAAACAGATGCAACAAATGCACAGATCAGTTATGACCAAAACACTATGCTTCATTTCACAAAGCTGTAGTAAATCTCAATATTCACAAGAAAATATACAAAATAAAGACTATTTTTGTATCATTATGATTATTGCATTTCATTGTTTTATCTCTCACATTACTGCAATGCACACCAGCAAATGATATACTTAAATAGTAAAACATCTGCACATATTTGTGTTCATCCGCTCTGTCTTTCATTTACAGTGATTTTTAATTGTTTCTGGTCAGGGTGATTTTCAAAATAAAACTATACGACAAACTTTACAGACCCCCATTTTCATTATATTATTCTTCTCAGATCATCATTAGATAATGTTTATTAAAATAATTTGATATATTTTACATTTACACAAAATGCTTTATTGTATTTTATTTAATATTTATTGATTTATGTGGTAATATATAACCTGGAAATGTTTTTGTGATATTCACTCCTCTATAAATAATACACAAAGATCTAATGTTTGCTTCAGAAATCAGTTACAGTACAATTAAGTTTACAGACTTTCGTTTCCAGTAAGATTTAGAAAAGTGCTTTATACACACTCGCCGGGTAATAAACGCACTAAACAGTATCTGGTGTATCACCTTTAAGGTCTCTATACTAGTTCTATAGCTATAGACGCAGATCAGCGCCTCATTCAACCTGACCGGGCTTGATCCTGTTCTCCTTCAGGTCCTTTTTGCTCTTTTGGATAAAGGTGAAAATCTCCTGAAACAGGGCCTTGTACTCGGGCTGCTGGGAATCGTTCTGTGTGTTTACACTCGGCGAGTGTGTGTGCGTTTGGACAGTTTTTTTGCTTGTCTGGCCGCTCCAACATCCCACCCTGGCAGCGGCGCAGCAGCGTGTCGTATTTCTCCTGCAGGGCGGTGTATTGAGCATCCACCTCGTTTAGCAGAGAGATCCCATGATGCTTCACTGCAGGCTGCTCGTCACTAAGCAGCTGCCTCTCGCTGCTGCAGCGCCGCAGGCTCCGCCCCCTGTGTCCAGCCCCGCCCACTTCGTCTTCCAATGGGAGGAACACATTCTCTTCGCTCGAGCGCAAAAGCAGGCAGAGGTGCTGGACTTCATCCTCCTTCTCAGCCAGGCGCTCCTTGTAGACTCCGAGCAGCGCTGCTTTGGGCTCCAGCTTGCTGAGTTCATGCGCCAGAGCATCAGCTTCCAGCTCGGCCGTCTCTCTCTGAGCACGCTCTGTGCCCAGCTGCGCCTGCAGGGAATCCACCGAGCGCTTCAGCTCCCAGTACTCATCATGTTCCTCACGCTTCAGTGACGAGCGGCCGCTGGAAACAGAGCGCTCATGGGAAAAGTACCTGAAATACAGGGGCATCGCAATAAATTAGATGCACACAGACTTAAGTAGTTTAAGTCTTTGGTTCTTTTAATTGTGATGAATGAAATCGCAATTGTTAGTTTTAATTACGCAAAATGAAGCTGCTATTGTTAGATATAAAGTTGCAATTGTTAGATTTAAAGGGGTCATATGATGCGATTCCAAGTTTTGCTTTCTCTTTGGAGTGTTACAAGCTGTTCCATGTAAAGATAAGATTCCTGAAGTTGCAAAGACTAAAGTCTCAAAACCAAAGAGATATTCTTTATCAACGTTAAGACTCTGCCACGCCCTCCTAAAACAGCTCATTCAAACACGCCCCCACATGTCTATATCACTGTGTGGACATATTTACGTAAGGCGTGGTTTCAGTAACCGCAGTAGTGTTGATGCAGCCGTGTCAGGAACCCGCTGTGTGTTTCTATGCGAAAGCACTTTATTTGGCCTTCTGAAAGTAGATGCATTTAGGAACCATTAAGATTATTTACAACATAACAGCACAACCCAGATCAGATGTTATCCCAACACATTTTATGGACAACAGTTTCGTGAAACTAGGAGACGAGGTAATTCTGACTTTGTTATGACAATCTGGTGCTTCTAAATCAGCGAATGCATGTTTCGTTATTAGTTTAAATATTTGCTATTTACTGTTCAAATGCAGAGTATTGCGCATCATGTATGTGTGCATGTGTGTGTGTGTGTGTGTGTGTGTGGTGTGTGTGTGTGTGTGTGTGTGTGTGTGTGTGTGTGAGAAAGAGGGGGAAAGAGAGAGAGAGAGAGGGTCACAGCGCAGCAAACGTGTGTGTGTGTGAGAAAGAGGGGGAAAGAGAGAGAAAGAGAGAGAGGGTCACAGCGCACCGTCGTGTGTGTGCGTGTGTGACAGAGAGAGAGAGAGAGAAGGTCACAGCGCACCGTCGTGTGTGTGCGCGTGTGAGAGAGAGAGAGAGAGAGAGCGAGAGGGTCACAGCGCAGCATCGTGTGTGTGTGTGTGTGTGTGTGAGAAAGAGGGGGGGGGGAGAGAGAGGGTCACAGCGCAGCATCGTGTGTGTGCACGTGTGTGTGTGTGAGAGAGAGAGAGAGAGAGAGAGAGAGAGAGAGAGAGAGAGAGAGAGAGGGTCACAGCGCAGCATCGTGTGAGAGAGAGAGAGAGAGAGGGTCACAGCGCAACATTGTGTGTGTGTGTGTGTGTGTTGTGAGAAAGAGGGGGAGAGAGGGTCACAGCGCAGCATCGTGTGTGTGCGCGTGTGTGAGAGAGAGAGAGAGAGAGAGAGAGAGAGAGAGAGAGAGGGTCACAGCGCAGCATCGTGTGTGTGTGTGTGTGAGAGAGAGAGAGAGAGAGAGAGAGAGGGTCACAGCGCAGCATCGTGTGTGTGCGCGTATGTGAGAGAGAGAGAGAGGGTCACAGCGCAGCGTCGTGTGTGTGTGTGAGAGAGAGAGAGAGAGAGGGTCACAGCGCAGCATCGTGTGTGTGCGCGTATGTGAGAGAGAGAGAGAGGGTCACAGCGCAGCGTCGTGTGTGTGTGAGAGAGAGAGAGAGGGAGACATGGTCATACAACCGCGGCTTGTTTGCAAACACATACGAGCTTCATTGTCTGTCACGTGACTGTTGCACTCTCGGGAGAGTGGGAGAGAGGCGGGGCGCAGAGGTCCTACAATAATGTACACTATTTGAAAAATTAAGTTTTTTGAACATTAAAGCATGACGACATATTCTGTTACACCAAATACACAAAATAATGGTCTTTAAAAAAGCATCATATGACCCCTTTAATGTTGCAATTATGAACAATGAACTCGCAATTGTTAGATATAAAGATGGGAAATAAAGTTTGCAATTGCAAGAAAATAAAGTTGGAAGTGTGAGATGTCAGAATTGTGAGAAATAACATTGCAAATGAGAAAATTGTCAAATCAGCGCATGTAACACAATATATATTTAATTTTTCTTGCGTCAAACCACTCTGTCCATGTCACCTCCAGCAGATTAAGTCTGGCAGGAATATAAATGTGTGGAAGGAAGCTCTGCTGAGCCTGAAACCACTGAATCAGAAGAAGCTCATTTGTTTCTTTACTAATCCACTTGACCGTGACCGTTTAAAGGCCACTAGTTCCACTTACTTAACCTACCGTAGCACAAAACACACTGTGGAGGTTACAATGTGCAAGAATGTATTGCAGAAACCTACTTGAGTAACTGACAGTTCTCCTTGCAGCATGTGAGACCCTGAACACGATCAGGATCTGGATCACTGGACCGGGTCTGTTCAGCAGAAACCAGCTTCAGCTTCTGCATGTCTCTCTGGAGCTCCTCCACCTGAGTCTGCAGCCCTTCTACGGTCTCTGTGAGCCTGCCGTCAGGGAATACACCACTTAAAGCATGTTATCCATGGCCTGATGCATTCATTTACCAGCATGTCTGAAGCGTTACCCCTCGATCTTCATCTGAGCCGCTCTGTTCTCCAGCACCAGTCTTTGGTTTCTCAGCTCCAGGTCTTGTGCGGTTGAATCCAGCTGCTCGTAGAGTTTAGCGTGCTGATCGTTCACCGACCGAAGCATATCCACCTGTTTAGAAGATACTGAACAAAGAGAAAAAAACCATTAGACTTTAATCTAAGAAGTAGATAGAGAGATACATGTAATCCGGATTATGTATCATCAGCTAAACCTCTTTCACCTGATATATTTACTTGAAGTACCCCTGAGATTTTAAGGTAATAAGTTAATAATTAAGTAACACATTTGCATGTTCACAGTCTTCTGATGTTGGTTAATGGTCCACATGACATGCAGGTAAACAAACATAATATTGCATCTTTTTTAGTAAGTGTTTTATTTCAGTTGTTGTTATTTTAAAATTATCTATTTTAATTTTATATTTTTAATGATGTCATAATTATTATATTTTCATTAAACTCACAAACTCCCTGTAGTTCCTCCACGAGTCCCAGTTTGGGAACTGACAAAATGTGAAATGCATTCGTTTTGTAATAACAATGAACGACATAGATATATATATATATATATATATATTTCTATCAGTATGGTACAAGATTATCCTATTTAAGTCACTGTGACAAACCAGCTAGGTCAAAAGTAATCTAAAGATGGATGGATGGATCAAATCAAATCACTTTTATTGCCACAGCACAAGTGCCTTGGTGAGTGAAATTCTTACGAGTGTGCTCCAGACAGCGCAAAAAAAACAAAAAAAAACATTTACATATGGACAGTACATATTTACAGACTGTACAGAAGACAATGTGCAAAAAACACATACATATACTCAGTACACATAGTGTACTATAAAGACATACTTAGTTATCGATCCACATTATACACCGTATGGGCACATCTACATATGTACACATCTATACATAGTATTATGTGAAGGTGCACCAGATTATACATTTATCAGCAGATGGTTGTGCACAGATTATTCATATGCAGTGTCGTGGATGTGCATTGTATGGTGTCCAGTGATAGCAGATAGGTTTGTTTAGTGCAGTGTGGTGCGGTAGTCCAGTTGAAACTGTGTTAAAGTGCAGTGCATGGCATGTTGTGTGAGTGGGAGTGTGGTGTAGGGGAGTTATTTGTGACTGTTCATTAGCCTGATAGCCTGAGGGAAAAAAGCTGTCCCTCAGTCGGCTAGTGCGGGATCGGATGCTGCGGAGACGTCTCCCTGAGGGCAGCAGAGAGAGCAGTCTGTGGGACGGGTGGCTGGAGTCTTTGATAATCCTCCGGGCTTTCCTTGTACACCGCCTGGTGTAGATATCCTGGAGGGAGGAAGCTCACCTCCAACAATGTGGCGGGCAGTTCGCACGACCCTTTGCAGAGCCCTGTGGTTGCCAGCGGTGCTGTTTCCAAACCAGGCGGTGATACAGCCGGTCAGGATGCTCTCCACAGTGCAGGTGTAGAAGGATCTGAGGATGCTGGGGCTCGTTCCAAACTTCCTCAGCCGTCTCAGGAAGAAGAGACGCTGATGTGCCTTCTTCAGCACTGCATCTGTGTGAGCAGACCATGTGAGATCCTCAGTGATGTGAACGCCGAGAACTTAAAGCTGGTCACCCGCTCCACAGGTGTCTTGTCGATGGTGATGGGTGTGTGTTCTCTGCTCTGTCTCCTGTAATCCACCACCAGCTCCTTGGTCTTGTCGATGTTGAGTGAGAGGTGGTTCTCCTGACACCAATTTAGTCAGGGTACTCACCTCCTCTCTGTAGGCCGTCTCATCGTTGTCGGTGATCAGGCCTATCACCGTTGTGTCATCAGCAAATTTGACGATGACATTGGAGCTGTGTGTAGCTGTACAGTCGTGTGTGTACAGGGAGTACAGGAGTGGGCTGAGGACGCAGCCCTGCGGTGCACCAGTGTTGAGGATCAGGGGGGATGATGTGTTGTTGCCCATTCTGACCACCTGACTTCTGCCTGTCAGGAAGTCCAGGATCAGCTGCACAGAGATCTGTTCAGTCCTAGAGTCTGGAGCTTCGCAACCAGTGTGGCAGGCACTATGGTGTTAAATGCCGAACTATAATCCACGAACAGCATCCTCGCATAGGTGTTCTTATTTTCCAGGTGGGAGAGAGCAGTGTGCAGGGTGAAGGCAATAGCATCGTCTGTGGAACGGTTACTGCGGTATGCAAATTGTAGTGGGTCCAGTGAAGCAGGCAGCACAGAGCAAGATGTAGTCTCTGACAAGCTTCTCAAAACACTTGCTGAAGATGGGGGTCAGAGCAACGGGCCTCCAGTCATTCAAGCATGTGATTTTATTGATGATAGATGGATGGATAGATAGATAGGTAGATGGATGGATAGATAGATAGATAGGTAGATGGCAGTACCCTCTGTCTCCTGGGTCTGTTCCTGGTTGGTGATGTACATCTGTTGGAGAGTCTCTTCTAAGTCTCTGTTCTTCTCCAGTAAATTGTTCCCCAATTCGGCAGCCAAATGAGATCTGCGTGAAGAAGACGAGGAGAACATCTAACGAGCAACCAAACTGAAGGCAAAAACACTCAATTCAAATGAGTTTGAACCATTGTAATTGACAAGTTTTAATGTATGCATACAAGTATTTGTACATCTAGTAGATGTTACAATCATTTGGGCATCGGGTTATCTCTGTCACTGGGTGGTGTTTAATAACTTTCTTCTCCTTTACTTCACAGCTCAGGGAACTGATAACCAGTTCATTACAAAGCTCTGCTTGACTCTTTCATGGCGAATATAATGTGATATCAGAGTCAAGCACACGCAACACAACATTAATGCTGTTTTCATGAACAAATTACACTTCTTTGAAGACTATAATTAAATGGAGACTACTTTCTCAATCAATATATTGTTCTCAAAATAAGCCAGTCTAGAGTTCGTCTACCGCCTTTTCGTTTAAAAGGTGTAATTAACTTGTACTTTTACAGAATTCAGATACAGAATAACCCACCGTGTTCCAGATCTTGATGGTCGTACCATGGCTCTTCTTCTTTGATATCAAATTCTCCTTCTATAATATCTGTGAGCATCTTTAAACCGTCACAACTGAGATCCTCTAGTTTTATGTTGAGCTCTAATATCGAAATGTTTACTGTAGGCTACTTAATCTCCTGTCAGCCAGTTTATATGATCTATTTCTTTTACTAGTTGACAATGATTTCTCTGAGACGTGGCGTGTGTATAATGACCGTCTCTGTACAATAATCTGAATCTGGACTGTGTGCGGCGCGGCGCGGCGCGCGCACGAGGTGGAGCTCAGCGTGGAGCGCGCGCGCTGTGTGAACGCGCCTGTTATCTGCAGGTGCGCGCAGTCTAACCTGTCCTACAAACAATCTCTGAATATATTTTTGTTTTTGTAGACACTATATCTGAAAGTCTTTAGATTGCTTTAGAAGTTAAAAAGTTCAAATACAGTGAGTAGTCTACAGGGCGGATATTGCCTTAGAAGATGTATTTAAATGGTAGTTGGAGCTTCTTCTGATGCGAAACTTTTCTCTCTACTCTAGAGAGAGTAGAGAGAGAGAGAGAGAGAGAGCGAGAGAGAGAGAGAGAGAGAGATGAGAGAGAGAGCGAGAGAGAGAGAGATGAGAGAGCTCTCTCTCTCTATCTCTCTCTCTCTCTCTCTCTCTCTCTATCTCTCTCTCTCTCTCTCTCTCTCTCTCTCATCAAAATTCAAATTCAAAATTCAAAATGAGCTTTATTAGCATGACTGCGTAGCACAATGTTGCCAAAGCATCAATATATATACAGTATATACAACAATAACATAGGTAAATAAATAACAACATAAATAATAAATAAAATCAAAATCATTCTAAATAAATGAAAATATCAAGTTGGTCAGTATCACGTGAATCATGTTGAACATCTAACATTATGAATGGTTAACACATATTTAGCAGCGAGTGCAGCTGTTTTATCATCTTCTCCGAGTAAGAAGGGCATTTTCTCTGAATCACTGAGCTCTGTAAATGAAGGGATCAGCAGTGGTGTAGTCTACGTGATACGCAGGTATACGCCGTATACCCACTAGGGAAGGACAAGGATTTGCGTATACCCACTTAAAAAAGCATGCGGATACGTAACAACATCGTTTTGTGACAGACCTTTCACAAGTTCATTCATAAATTCACCCAGTCTGTGTTGCGAAGCACCGTCTTTCTGATAATCACGCCGTATTTCTGTTGACGATTATTGCTAAGCTTTAATTAACTAATAAATGAGATATGAAACGAACTACCCCCTTTCAGTGTTTTCATAAGCAGCCTGTCCCTGAAGCTGCTGCTGCAAACAGATGACAGGAACATGTGCAGGGGGGGGGGGGGATCGGAGGGTGCTTGAGCACCTGCCCCTTTGCCCAAAGTGCCCTTTTGTCAAGGCAATTTTTATTTATTTATTTATTTATTTTTTATTAAACACCCTTCTGTGAAGGCCTGCCCAATCTAACTATTAGTAAAATGAATGATTAATAATTTAGCCGTAAATAAAATCACCCACATGATAACCTTTCACCTGACGACCTCATCCGAACGATCCCTCGCGCTCAGGCACCACTTCAATATCGTCCGCGCTATGGTTGCAGCTTAAGTAAGTGGGGTTCTCAGCGGAGTGGTATGCTTGTTTACTCATCATTATTATTATTTTACAAGAACAACGTGAAGAGAACATGCATTGCACAGCTTTTGTTTAAATCTCTGTGTTTAGCCTGCAGCAAACGCCACTTCTAACGTTATACACAGCAGCAGCACCATAAACAATGGTGCATGTGTTCACTTCGTTCGTGCTATTTGAGGGAGAAAAGTTTCATGGGGTGGAAGGGTGTGGCCTTTTTTTAATGTCATTTGACTAAATCTATTTCATACTTTTACTTTATTGTTACTAGTATTTACAGCATCCGCATCAATACGCGTATCAGCAAGGAATGCATCACTATACATTGCTGTTATGATATTTTGGGCACAGCCCTATTTAAAGCCTTGTTTTATGTGCCCCTTTTATATTTTGAGCAACCTGCCCCTCCAAAGGTCTCTGCACGGCCCGGCTGATACTATCCTACGCGGTACAGAAAACGAGGCCGATGCTATCGTAATGTTAACTGGTAAACATGCGCCATTCCCCCTTTGCGTGGTAGAGTATACGTTGTCATTAACTTAACGGCATATAAGAACAATGAGTTATTTAAATAAACAAAAAGTTAATATTTAGTGATATACATTGTCTGACTTATAACAGTATTGCTTGACTTTGCTCTATTTCGTCAACTAAAATAGTTTCAAATAAACTCACAACTGAGCCGCTGCACATCTCCATTCAAACACAGCATTGTTTCGTTTATGAATGAATCTGCATTTAAATGAATCTAGTGAGTCAATGCAATTACTCATTCATAAAGATAGTCACTGCCTGAGTTCCAATGTGCATACTATCCATCCTAAATGTGATATTAGTCATTTTCAATACCATTTGGAGCAGATAGGGTGGATAGTATGCACATTGGGATGCAGGGACCTGCTTTGTTCATGAATGAATCAGCCGTTCGAACGAGTCAATTGAATTAATGATTCAGTGATAAAATCAGTAATTGCCGCCACGGCAGTCTTAGTTTCATTTGTAAAGTATAATTTCAGTTATTTAAATAATTGAATATTTCTATATAAAAAAAATTATATTTAAACATAATCTCAA
This sequence comes from Oxygymnocypris stewartii, assembly GCA_003573665.1. Taxonomy (NCBI): domain Eukaryota; kingdom Metazoa; phylum Chordata; class Actinopteri; order Cypriniformes; family Cyprinidae; genus Oxygymnocypris; species Oxygymnocypris stewartii. Next base: position 5,558 of record QVTF01006954.1, on the reverse strand, counting down.
CATGAATGTATGAAGATAAACGCACACATGCCACCTCTGAGCCTCATGAAATCTTTGTAAATACCTACAAGCCACTTTCGTGTTCTTCTGTGCCTCTTCTTTTTGTGCAAATGTATTTAATTAATAATGCTTTTTATTTTGATCTGTAACCTATTCCTCTTATTGCATTGTTTTTAATTAGAAATGTTGAAAAAAATCTTTATTAAAAATCCACTTTTGAAATTTGACATGAAAGGTAACACTTCAAATAAAGTTAGATTAAAATTTCCTTGTAAATCACTTTGGGAGTGGTAATGGGAAGCACATTTTTGTTATCTGAGGAGAAGGTCCTCCTGATTTTTTTTTACTGTGACCCAAATTATTATTTTTTTTAATTAGCAGCACAAGTGCTCCTAACATATAGTAGTAAGGGTAGAGCCTTGTTTAGCGAGTGTGGTGGTATGGAGAGCGTGCTCGGTACGGATGAGGCTGGGAAGGAAAAAAATCACAGTATACTCACTACAAAAAACTAGACTACACCACTGGGGATCAGGCGTCAAATCTGGGGAGAAATGTTTCCCCTCCACATGGAGATATTTGGGACACATCATCAGAAAGTGTTTCTCATCCTCTATTTGCTGTAGATCACAGTGTCTACAGATCCTCTGCTCTCGCTCGGTCCATGTTTGTCTCTGTCTTCCTCTCTCTATCTCTAGATCATGCTCACTTAATCTGTATTTGGAGAGGATTTTGTCTTTCTTTAAATGGTTTTAATCAATAAATAATTGGCCCAAATGTAGTGGTTCTGTTTAGGGTTGAGTACATTGGAGCTTATGTTGAAGGTCAAATTGTATTTGTAGAGATTATTCATCATGAGTGTCTTTTAGATTGTGTCAATGTCTTTAATAAATGGTTCTGGGGTGAAGCTGGTTGTAGTCGGTGAGGAGCTGGGTTTGTGTGGACGAAGCTGATGAGCGAGTGTGTTTATAGAGGATGAGATTCTGCTGAGGTTTCATTGGCTGAGGAGTGGCTTCTATATTGGATGAATCAGGATCAGATTGATGGAGGTGATGCCAGAACTGAACACATCTCTTCTGGATCTCAATCTTCAGTGGGTATAGGCCTAATTCAGACTCCTGCAGGCATCATTGGATGTAGATCTATGGACCCCTAAAATGTTTTTGATAATTTTCTAGTTGTAGTTTTTTTCTATTGAAGTTTATCCCAATTTTTAAAATTGATTACTGGTCCCCAAATTTCACTCCCGTACAGTAGAATTTGTTAATGATTTGCGTGACTATAATTTAACCCATGTTTTTAATTGGTAATTTTAATTGGCCAAACCGTGATTTGATGGCATTAAAATGCCCTCCGGGCCTTCTCATACAAGGCCTTCACAGCCAGACTGAAGCCCCCCGATGCAGAGATCTGGATGCCCAGGTAAGAGTAGCTGGTGCTGTGCTTCAGAACTTCTCCTCCGTAACTGAACTGGTACTCTGCTTCCCTGAGACCTGGCCTTCTTCTGGAACACCATTGACTCTGGTTTTGTCCAGGTTGACCGTCAGAGCCCATTCCTCACAGTACTGTTCCAGCAGGGCCAGGCTGTGCTGGAGACCCTCGGCCTGTGGGGGACATCAGAACCAGGTCGTCCGCATACAGCAGGCATTTGACTTCGGAGTCGTGTAGAGCGATGCCCGGGATGTTTCCGGAGCGGTCCAGAGCTTCTGCCAGCTCGTTGATGTAGATGTTGAACAGGGTTGGGCTCAGACTGCATCCCTGCCTCACTCCACGACCCTGCTGGAAGAACGCAGTCCTGCAATTACCAATTTTTGACTGCACATCGACTGTTTCTATACATGGACTGTATAACATCAAATGTTTTTCCACCAATGCCAATTTGTAATAATTTGTATAGTAACCCATCATGCCAAACAGAGTCGAAGCTTTTTTTTAAATCAACAAAACATGTAAATATTTTTCTTTGTTTGCCCTTTAGATTTTTGTTAATTAGAGTGTGGAGAGAAATAGATGTGGTCGGATGTGCGTTGTTTCGGTAAAAAGCCAATTTGTGATTTATGTAGGATGCTGCGTCTTGTAAGGAATGTCACTATGCGGTTGTTCATTATAGTGCAGAACAGCTTTGCTAGGTTACTGCCCACACAGATACCCCGATAATTATTGGGATCGAATTTATCTCCTTTTTTATATATTGGAGTGATGAGTCCTTCAGCCCAGGTCTCAGGGAAGTCCCCCGAGGATAAGATCAGGTTAAATAAGTTTGCCAGAGATTGAATTATGTAAGGGCTGCTGAGTTTGAGCATTTCATTACTGATGTTGTCTTGTCCAATGCCTTCTTTAATTTGAGTTTTGTAATGTTGCTCTGTTATTTCTGATGTTGTTTATAATCATGTCCAGTGGGTTTTGGTAATTTTTGATAGTTTTCTGTAACTCTTCTAGTTTTCTCTTTGTGTTAGTTTGGGGCTGGTTGAGTCTGGTTCAAGTTGTTGGTAAAGGGTTTTAAAGTAAGACCTCCAGATTTGTGCCGAACTGGAGAAAATGGCCTTGATTTGGGGCTTTCAGATTTTTTAAAGAGATTCCAGAAATTGTTTTGGTCTATTGATTCATCTATTTCATCAATTTTAGCTTCATAATATTGATCTCTTTTGTTGCAGATGAGCTTTTTATAATTTTTCAGACAGTCGGAGTAGGCGAGCCGTAGCGTCTGATTGGCCGGTTCTTTATGCTTTTTGTTAGAAAGTTGTCGAAGGTCTTTTCTGAGACAAGTGCATTCATTATCAAACCACATATTCTTTTTGATTTTTTGTTTGTTTGTTCTATGTTTGTTTGGAGGTTTAGTGTTAGATATAGTGGCTAAAGTTTGAAATATATGATAAGATTGGATGTAGCTGCGTTTATTCCATTAGTATCTGGAGTGAAATCTGTGGACATAAAGTGGTCCAGCATGTTTAGTATAACAGAGCTGCTCATGTTCTCTTTGAATTGCTCGGCATTAGACTGGTTCCATCGGAGTTTGGGTTTTAAAGGGAACAGTTTTTCATGTTTGAGGGGAGCGGTACTGACCCGGTCACATTGACTGATTCAGGTAAAGGACTGTTTGGCAGTGGTCAGAAATCGGGAGTTGAGGTCTAACTATAAAGGCATTAAATAAAGTTTGGGTCTATGTCTGTAATTGAGTAATCGACTACACTGGCTCCTAATCTGGAGCAATAGGTGAATCTACCTAAACTATCTCTCTGGTTCTGCCATTAATGATGTACAGCCCTAAACCTTTACACAGTTTTAACACTTGTTTTCCATTGGTGTTGACTAAACTATCATAGCTGTTTCTTGGTGTGATAACTAATGAAGAATGAAACGTGGTGTCGTTGGATATGTGATTATTATCTACAATATTTACATAATCAATTTCTCTTCCGGTCCTGGCATTTAAGTCTCCACATATGAGAACATGTCCTCTTGACTGAAAGTGCAAGATGTCAGTCTGTAGCTGTAGAAAGCTTTGCTCGTTGTAATAGGGAGAGTCGTGAGGTGGAATATAGAGTGCACAGAGGTAAAGATTATGTTGTGATATGACTGATTTCACTTCAAGCCAAATAGATGCATTTTCAATTTTAACAATTTTTATCAAGTGCTTCAAATTGTCTTTGTGCCAAATAAGTATTCCACCTGAGTCACGGCCATATTTAATTTGAGATTTTTTCAATGAAGGAACAATAATTTCTTTGTATCCTATTGGACAATGTAAAGCCTCGTTACTGCGACACCACGTTTCATGAAAGATACAAATGTCCATATCTGTTACACTGCTGAGTAAGTCTTGGTCTGCAGACTTGTTACCGAAAGTAGAAGAGTGCAGACCCTGTATATTCCAACAACTGATTTTAAAAGACTTCATGATAGGTTTGTGTGTAAAGTGTGTGCATGTATATGTACATGTATGTAAAGGTGTGTGACTTATATCATGAGTCTGGAGCAGACGGTGTTCAGCAGACGTCTTATGTGGTTGAGTTCTGCAGCTGCAGGGTTTTGTGGTCGTTGAACTGCCGCCGCGTAGCTCTTGTGTTGTGATGGCGGTCCGGCCGCTTCTCTGGACTCTGTTGGAGGATGAGGGCTTCTTGTTGGAGGATGAGGGCTTCTTGTTGGAGGATGAGGGCTTCTTGTTGGATGAGGGCTTCTTGTTGGATGAGGGCTTCTCTTGTTGTTGGAGTTTCTGCTGTTTGGTGCGTTTCCAAGGGCTGTGCTTTTCATCACTCTGGCGAAGACTTTCACTCCTTGCTTGTTGAGATGCACATGGTCATACATATGGTGTGGCCGTATATCTTTGTGATGGACGAGATGAACGTTGGGAATAAGCGCACAGCTTCTGGAGAGTTCCACATTATTTCCATGAATCACGTGGAATGGTACATCAGTGCGTGGTAGTAATGCAGACAGAGTTATTTTTGCCTCTGGGAAACGTTGAGTGGCTCTGATTGCCAGCTCTCTCATCACAGGAGCCACATGGCCCTTCATGGCCCTTAAATCATTTGTCCCTGTGTGAATTATGATGTGTTTATAGTTTTTCTTCAGGTTTTTATCAGACAGGATCTGAAAAGCACTTTTTGTGTTTGGGCACCAGATTTTCTGGGCCATCATATTTGGGAATAGTAGTTTCTCATTGACATATTTCCCATTCGAGTCGATCAGGATAAGAGCCTGTGTTTCTCTGGGTCCTCTGCGGCGGAGATATCAATCTGATTAGCTGGATCAGTCGAGCTGTGAGACTCTCTCTTCATGGCTAGTTGTTCAGCTTGAGGAGTATTCATGAGGATCTCTGGTTCAGGAGAAGTCTCTTTACGTGCTGGAACAGAATTGAGTTTTTCTTTCAAACTGTTAATGAGTTTATCCTTAGTGTGGAGTGTTGACTTAAGGCAGAGAGCTCCTCTTGCATTTCTGCTCTGACTTCTTTTAGCTGTTTTCCTAAGGTTGATTTTATTTCCCTCACTTCATCTTTAGTTTGTTGAAGCTCCTTTGACATTTCTTCTCGGTCACTTTGCAGATATTTGATCTCTTGTCTCAAATTCAACATGTCATTAGTAAGTTGTTCCATGTTGTTGTTGCTTAGGTGGGAGAGAATGAATTCTTTTAGCTCTACTACCTCTACCTCCAGGAGTGAAAAACTGTCTTTCATTCTTGACACTGAGGTTATGGTTTTTGGAGTCGTTGCGATCTTTTGGTCTGATTTTTCAGGGGAGGTATCAGTGTTTGGATCCTTGTTGTTAGCTTGTGTGGGATCATCATCTTCATTATTGTCAGACAGTGCAAGTGTTTTTATTTCTTTAAATTCTTCAATGAAGACTTTAAGAGCAGACTCTGATCCTTGTATCATGACAGTGCCATTCTGATACAAGTTTAAGGTCAAAAATCTAGTTTCGTTGTTATTTTCAATATCTTCAAATACTAGGATTTGTCTGCCTTTACAGATGCCTCTTTTCTTGGTGAAGGGAAAATGTTGACAGAAGGCAGTGTGCCATAAAAGGCTGTGTTCAGAATAGAAGAGCAGGTTAGTCAGGACACTG
>QVTF01006952.1:0-26408 GCA_003573665.1 Oxygymnocypris stewartii | reverse complement strand
TATCATTCTTTTCTGTTGATTGAAGTTATCGATGATGACACCGATGAACAGATTTAAGGTAAAGAAGGACCCGAAGATGATGAAAATGACAAAGTAGAGGTACATGTAGAGGTTTATCTCTTTGACGGGCTGCTCCTCAACCTGACAAACAAGAACAATATAAATCTTAGAAACTCATAAAGATGGTTTTCCAGATAAAAGTGTTTGTAGTACATATATACTGATTGTACAATCATAACCATATGATGCTATTATTGTCCAGCAGTATATTTTATTTCTTAGCCAATTAAAAGTAAGAGATAATAATATTTTTGTCAATTATACATGCAAAAATACTATAATATTTATTATTATTTTTACATTTGACATTTCTGTCCCCCTCACTTCTGAAATGATTGCTACTCCTCTGCCCTGTAACATAACTGAATATTAAACTTTAGCAATATGCCGTGTTATCTTTATTTGGGCATCAAATATTTTGTGGCTCAAGTGAATTTTATTCGGTAGGAAAGGGGCCAAAATGGCTCTTTTGACGTTGAAGGTTGCAGACCCCTGACCTAGGTTGTTGCTTTGTGAATTTGGATGTAACTTGTAAGTCATTAATTTCAGGAAGGAAGGTCATGCTTACATCACGGGAATCAACGGCGGCATGCATGACTTCCATCCAGCCTTTGAATGTTGCCTGCAAAACAAAATATTTAAGAATGCTTGAATGTCCATCTAAATAGAAAGATTGTCAATTTATTCAAATATATGTTCTGCTTCTAGGTGAGCACATTTCTTTCCACGCCTGACCATAGCGAAACTTGGCTTTTTTGTCTGTGGTATAATTATGCACGTAAGTTTCATACCTTCTGTAAAGACAAAGAGTTGTGACTCACCAAGAGTCAGCATGAAAGCCATTAAGCTAGGCCATTTTTGGATGTTGTTGCCATGGTTGCAGAAATTATTATAACCTGTGGTGATTGAGAGATTGTTCCTAGAGGTAAATGATAGGTTAAGACCCAGCGAGGAGTTCCAGGCCCCTGAAAAACTCTGGTTGCTTGGCTACCTTAACAAATATGATGATTCTACAGCACAGCCACCAAAAGTCCTTCTTGGACTGAAATGTTCAAGATGGTCAGAGATCAGAATTTAAGAATTGGCTCCCTTTCAAATAATGTGTGAATTTGAATTGGAATGAAACAGGGTCAGAAATGATCTTTTATCATTTAAAAAAAATGCCTTAAATGTATAATTAGCTAAATTTCCTTTAATATGTCTTTACTTTATTTATTTAAATAAAATGTATTTGAAAAGGGACCATGTACAATTTTATCATAAATGTTTCCATTTCATGCATTGTACCGAATTTAGCCATCAGCTTGTTTTCATCAGCCAAAAAAAGAACACTGAAGATAATGCCAAGTTAAACCACAACCATGTCAGTGTTTGCCGAGTTGAGTTGATTTCAAATAAGATTTTAGTTTTCATTTAAAAATGTCAGTAGATGTGCACATCCTATGTCTTCCGGTAGAGTGTTCCAATGAATAAAAGCTTTCACCGAGAAAGGCCATAATCCAAAGACAGAGTGACGAAAAGGAACCGAATCAGTTATAGATCTATTAGATAGAGACTGTAGTGTTGTCTTTTATGTCAAATACTTGAATTTAACCAATTACTTCAACACAATTTTATCAGCATCAACAAAAAGCCATCTTTTTTGCTCCCTTATCTTTTTTATATCCCTTAAAAAAGTGTTTTTGTTTTCATTATGGTGGTATTTTTGCCCCATGCTCCCATTAATTTATGACCCTAGAATGAAATGACAGGAAGAGGAATTTCTTGAAGTCCAATAAAATACATTTTATAGTTATATTACAGATGCATTTCATAGGTCCAATAAGTTTTGCGACAAAACGTGAATAATCACATCATTAAATTGGGCTAATTGTGCCTATTTATTCTCTGATGTGTAGAAACATATTTTCCCAAAACTGATATATTCCTGATCTAGCCCCCTAGTTTAGTACTAAAACTATCAATACTAGTTCAGTATGTGGTTAAGTACTCTGTTAGCAAGGCCATCAAAACTATTTGCAATGTAATTTTTTTAAATAAAAATAAATAATGAATTATAAAAAATGTTCTAAAAACATTTTATTGCATATTTATGTTGACATTTTATTTCAAAAAATAAATATTGACATTAAAATATTTTGTACAAATATTTCTACCCCATGTTTTTATGTATGATAATGTGAATGAGTAATTCATACAAAAAATAATAATCTGAAAGCATTACTTAAAATTATAATTACAGTTTCCATTTAACCCTCATGTTGTATTCCAGTCATTTAGATTTTCTTTGTCTAATATTGACTTGACCCTGTTCAGCTCACATGGGGTATAAAAATCCCCCTAAAAATATAGTATAATTTTTTGCCCCTCTACTTTTTTCTCCCCTTATTATACTTATATGCTTTTTTCACTTTGACAAAAACATTGAATCCAATATTTGTTGATAATGTAGCATAATAAAAGAGATTTACGAGCAATTATTAAAAGTCTGGTCTTTTTTTGGCAGCTCAGTAAAATCATTCTCAGCACAATTCTGAATGATGCACAACCCTCGAGACACTCACCACCTGCAGAAGTGAGAGGTATCCAAGGCCCACATTGTCAAAGTTGACTTTCACTTTGGTCCAGTAGAACTGGGTGTCATTCATGGCCTGGCAGTCACTCTTGTTGTTGACCAGGGTAACACTGTGAATGTATCCTGTCCTGTTGACACACTTCCCGAATTTCCCAGCGAATAGATTTACACCCATGATGCTAAATATGAGCCAGAAGATCAGGCACACCAGCAGTACGTTCATGATGGACGGGATGGCCCCAATCAGCGCATTCACCACCACCTGGACAACAGGAATTGAGGATGTGATACCATACAGGAAGCAATCATAATGTAACTGCATTCAACCACAGCGGCAAAGCAATTCAACCAAAAACAATTCATTAAACTTTCTGCTCAATAACAAATACAGGCATCTTTAACATTTCTGAAGACATGCGCATTTCATTTAACCATCCTATTTATACTATATTACTACGGAGCCCCTAAAGGGACATTAGCAAAAGAAAAAAAAGACGACTTTTGCGTGCTCACGAGAAACATTTCGCGTGCCTACCATAAACCTTTTTGAGCTCATGCGTTACAGTTTCCGGTTGCGACACTTCTGCCATCTTACAAAGAAGATAACGAGCATGCATGTGCATGAATGAGTACAGAGAGAGGGCAGACATGCATATCATTTAAGGTAATAGAATGAAATATAAGGCTAATAATAAACAGAATAGACAATACATTAAAACATAATAACTATATGGTAATAAAAATATAGATAAAACAGAATTATAAATGTGCAAATGATTTAGTAGGTTATGTACAAAATATAGAGAAAATAGAAAGAATTATGAATGTACTGTTTTACAGACGGAAAGTTTTGAGAAGTTATGCACAGATGGACGGTCCGGAGATGTTAGGCTATGTATTGTTCTGGATGGAATATAGCCTGAGGGAAAAAGATGTTCGTTTTACCATTCAGTGAGGATTTATCTGTGTCCGAATGCAAGAACAGAATCAATGTTTTCCTATTGATGGCCAAAATAGATCTCAATTAGGCTAATTCATGCACATGCATGCTCGTTATCTTCTTTGTAAGATGGCAGAAGTGTCGCAACCGGAAACTGTAACGCCTGAGCTCAAAAAAGTTTATGGTAAGCGGCGAAAGGTTTCTCGTTCTTATGCGAAACGTTTCTCGTGTGCACGTGAAAGTCTTAATTTGTATTAGTTTTTTGCTGATTTGCAAAAAAGGCCTAGTATTAACTAATTTGATTATGCTGGGTTCAAATGTATCAATAAAAACTTTCCATTTTGTACAGTATTTTCACAAAATAAGAATGAAGATTATATATATATATATATATATATATATATATTTGTATCAGCTTTAATACACTTATGAAAATTTCACGTTTTAATGACAAAAATTAAGTATTCAAAATGCATCAATTAATGGTTAAGGAGCGTAAAAACGTTTAACTAAATAATCAATTTAATATCAATAAGTTTATAAATACATGAGTTTTGTTTTGGCTTGTAATTTTCTGTGCCTGTTTAGATGTATTAAACACCCACAGATGTAACAGAGAACATCGGACTCATGTTTTAATATAATACACAACTTTATCTTATGGTTGTCGCCAAAGCAAAAATGCAACAAAATGCATCATTTTGTGAAAAAGTGTGACCTTATTTTTAAACATTATTTTTTGCAGTCAGCAGGTCAGATGTTATAAGAAATGTATTGGATTTCATTCAGCATATATTACGCAGGGCGGTGTAATCCCAGTGAATTTTGTGCTTTAATGAGTGTCATTTTTAGAGAGTTCAAGCCACAGAGAAGACAGGATCTTACCCGCATCCCTTCGAATCTAGACAGGGCCCTCAGGGGCCGAAGAGCTCTGAGAGTCCTCAAAGATTTAATGGCCCCAAAGTCTGAGTAGCCCAGAGAGTTAGCGACCAAGCTAATCAAAGACACCTGCAATTAGAGAAACATCAATGACTTTTCAATCAAATACTTCATATTAATAAGAATGTTTTAATTAATATTAATAAAACACCTCTCTGCATGGCTTTTTTAATTAAATAGACTAACATATGTAACTTAATGCACTTACAATATTTATGCATTTTTGTGACATTCTATAGGAACACATTTATTGGGACAAATAACTCCGATCAGTTTGAAATCACAATAGGTCTCCACTCTATTCTACAGTCAGAGTAGACACAGTGTAGAACCGAATGACAGGAACAGGGGGAGTGTGTTTGATGACAAACATGGACAAGTATGCACATATGTACATCAATGCATATATCAACATACTTCACTATATATGCATAATACATATGCATATATATAAAATAGAGTGAGGTTTTATAAAGAATTTGGGGTTTTCTCTAAAATAATGTATTTTGATCAGATTTTCTTTTGCTTTTTAAATAATGTGATTTTCATCAGTCCAAACAGTGTTCTGAATGCCCGATTGGTTTAGATTGCATTTATGGATTATTAAATGTAGTCCCAAGAATTGTCAGTTCTTTATAAAAAAACTATTTCTATAGTTTTCCTGGTCACTGCTATGTATCTAAAGAAGATATTTCTGTGCAATTTGCTCTAAAACACAACTTCATGCTATAAATAAAATGACTAAATTAAATCATAAAAAAATAGTCGTAAACTGAGTTCAGCTAAAATGCTCTTTAAATGTGTTATACTGAGATGTCAAAACGTAACTGATCTTCTCCAGATAATTCTTTGATACAGTAAGTATATTCTGATATAAAAGCCAAGGTCCTGTGAGGATGATATCAAACTTGACATCATGTTAAATTACAGGTGGAAATGAATCCGTGCTGACAGAGAGACGGTGGCGTTTATATCTCGGCGTGGATGAGAAGAGAACTGCAGCTGAGATACAGACGCGAGCCTTCGCTCACCTCTGACCTTTGACCTTACCCTATTATTAAAGGTGTGTGTGGAGATCTGTGTGGGTCAGATGAGCATCAGGTGAGACTCAAGCAACTCCAGATGCTGTGCCAGGTGTTTTATTCAGTGTCCATGTGTGGTTTGTTATTATATGTGTATTTTGTTCAGTTATCTCAGTGTCTGAAATATGTGTTTGCCATAACATCTCAATTCTGACTCTGAATACAATCTGCCATAAAAGAGTTTGTGCCAGTAACACAAAACCAACACATACGAACAAAAACCATCAAATTCAAAACTAAATTGTATCGCTACATCTTTAAGTCAATTATGGAGAGCTCAGACTAATATAAAGTAATATACTGCTTGTTAAACCTCAACAGTCTAAAGTTTGACTAAGAAACTATATCGCTTGTGGAAGAATCATTTAATCAATTAAAACGTTCAGAACATTTATTTTATCATATTTGTGTATCCGTGTCTGTTTTACAGTTCTGGCATGATTAAAGGCGTTTTAGGCACTCGCTGAAATCACTATTGAACGGCCTTCACTGCAACAGATTCTTTATTTGTGCAGTTTTCTAGCCAGAAAAGTCTGCGAAATTAATGCTTCCTCATTTTAAACCAGATAAGATCCAAATGAATTTGACTTTCATGGCCCTGTGTGCGAACAAAATATAGTATTATACTAAATCGAATATAGTATATAATATAGAACAGCAAAATGTTGAGTATTTATGTTTTTTTTATGTTTCTGAATGTAGTCTTTTATGCTCACCATGGCTACATTTATTTGATGAAATATCATAATAATTTAAAATAATTTAAAACTGAAGACTGTTCAGCTTTGCATCACAGGAATAAAATATATTTGAAGTTAAAATTGCAATCAATTTTTTGAATAAATAAATGCAGCCTTGGTGAGCTTAAGAGATAACAATGGTTCAAAAGCATGGATAAATCTGGATTATTTCAAACTCAGCCTAACACATCAAAGCAGTTCAACCGTGATCCAGGATCCAGCTAGAGATTCTTCCACTCACATCCACAATCAGGAAGTCCAGCCAGCACCAGTAGTTAGTGAAGTATTTCTTAAAGCCATACGCGATCCACTTCAGAAACATCTCCAGCACGAAGATGTAGCTGAACATCTTATCAGCATATTCCAACACCATCTTCACCACCTTCCGCTGTTCAATGTAAATGTCTTCAAATGCCTGACCCAAGAAGAATATCATAGCACCGTAAGACCAGGACTAGCTACACATTAAATCACAAAATGGACAAATTTAATGCATGACTTATATTAAAGGGTTAGTTCAGCCCAAAATGAAAAATCTGTCATTAATTACTCACCCTCATGTCGTTCCAAACCCGTAATTCATTTTTGGTTTGATCTAACCCTTTAATCTTTGACTTCTGAGCAGTAAACGAAGAGTTAAAGTTCAGCACGGTTCCTCACCAGAGCTCCACTGCTGAGGAGGATCATGAAGATGATGAAGGTCTCAAACCAGCTGTGCTCCACTATCTGATAGCACGTCTTCCTCAGCCTCCACCACGCTTGACCCAGACCTCTCGTCGTGTTGATATTACAACACTTACAGCACTGCATACAGACTGGAGAGATAGAGATTAGTTTGATCAGCTCCTTACAAGAGAAACATAATACAGTACGTCAAAAGTGGAAGCAATGGCCTCAGGAGGACAAATGAGTCTGGTTTCATTATTTGCTTACACTTAGGGAAACACTCTTCTGGATCCATGCCATCATCTGCCATTTCAGAATAATCCTCCTCATCTTCCCCAGGCTTCCTCAAATCCACAGTACTTCCTTCAGAGAGGCTGATGACTTCCTTTACACAGAAAAGCTTGCATTGAGTTTTAAATAAATAGAGTACTTCTGAACTACCACTGGTAATCATTTTTAATGAAAGACGTCTCTTGTGATCACCAAGGTTTCATTTATTCAATCATAAATACACATTAACAATAGTAATATTGTGAAATATAAAAGGTAATTTATTCTTGTGATGCAAAGCTGAATTTTCAGCAGCCATTACTGAATGCATGTTCTATGTCTGTGCTTGAACCTCACATGCAATACATACATCATATTCAATACATATTCCCACTACATCTAATGATTAATGTGATGCAAATGCTATCATTTAGCTTCTTGGCTTCATATAAACTAGTACTGAATCTGTTAATTCAATAATGTGGGTGTTAACTGCACGATATTGGCGTATATAAACTAGGAAATCAGCATTGATTGAATAATCCTATGGTTTTGTCATGGAAAATGCAGAGAGCATCCCAAGATACATTTGGACAGAATACTAGCATATGCATCTAATCCAGAAGCGCACAAGTCAAGGCCTGTGACCTCCGGTATAATCTGAGATGGCGAGAGAGACAGAGCTGTTCTAAATCTGCCTGAATGCACATCTCATTCTGGTTTCGTTTTCTACATAGACAGTGGGCCTTCTTAATACAATTTTGATGAGATTTTCCCTGCATGTAATGGCAACATATTTAAAATGATTTACAGAGATTACTGACCCAAAGGTGCCAGCACAATCCAATAGTGTTGCTGTGTAATCCTACATGACGAGGCGAGCGGTGTGTGTGTGTGTGTGTGTGTGTGTGTGTGTGTGTGTGTGAAGCTGGATTACTCTTAATTTTGAGTCCCTATGGTTTTGGTAGGAGTTTGCAATCAAACAAATTCATTAAATTCATTCTGGCATGGTTTTTAAACCGTATTTAAAGAGTCTTTAGAGATTTTACTCCACCCCAGCCTGCTACAGCTGACCTACTTCATTTATTTATTTATATTTTATAAATAAACAGTTTTGTTCAAATCTGTACAGTAAAAAACTTAAATGCCTTTCAAACATTACAAATACAGTTAAAATTAAACTTGAATGAAAGCATGTATGTACAAATGACCACCTATATTTCTTCTTTATCTAGTTATTAATGCAATGCACATGTTGCATTCAGGTGCTTGGCCTTAGGTACTGGTATTATATCTGTAAATTACTACATTTTGGTATGAAGACAAATATTGGTGCATCTTTGCACATTATCAGCCGGGAAATCAACATGAATTTAAATATTTTCAATATTGTTCAATACAGAATCTTTTCATCTCTACCTGATTGGTCGAGGCACATATATGTTTATTGAGAAGCATGTACAGCTACTTTACAGAGCAGGAGAACTAACCTAGGGGACAATAGAGTTGCATAGACTTACATTGAAGAACTTGAATCATATCTGAAGACCAGAATATGAGCAGAAATGACAGCAGTAAATGCATAGTAAAATATTAATTTTACTATGCAATTACTAATTACTATATAGTAAAATTATTACTATAATTTAGTAAAAAAAACAACAACAAAAAACACAATTATGATATATTCTATAAAGGCTTAGTCCCAAATGGTGTCTTGTGGTCAATAGACTTTGCTTGCATATCTCTATAGAGCCCACAAGCACTTTTTGCAGCTGGTGTTGTGAAACTTTATACATTTCAAATAAGACACAACAAAATGTGTCATCAGGTCAGTGATTCCACATCATCTTGACATGCTATATTATAATTAAACGAGATTTAAGAGCTACGGCTAAATGTTTTCTAGTAAATAATCATGTAAATCTCAGCCATGTCCTCACACTGAGCTGTCATTTGGAATATAATGCTGTCGTTTGGACCTATTTTGATGTACTTTTATAGTGCACCATTCAACCTTTTTCCCCAATATTCCCTGTGTTCCTCTCCACTACCCATTTCTCTTATATAACACAAATGGTGACTGGTGGGTTCATCTTGCCTGCTTTGCAGCTTATCAATAAATGATTACTAATAAATCACTTCTCATAACCTCTCATATCCATTATTAGATTCAAATTTGTCAATGCATTTCTTTGTTTTATTTCTCAAAAGTTCAGATATACTACTCTAATTAGGAATTATAATCAAAATAATGAAATTATTCTGTTTCTGAATTTCAATTCAGCTTTAAAGAATTGAAATGGAAAGATTCTTCTTTCTTAATAATTACATGAACAATTATTTAATACTTTTAAGAAACCAAAAATAGTCAGTCCTAACTATATACTAAATATAGTATAGTATTCTGTTTCTTATGAAACATGTGCAAGAGAGTGAACTAACCAACCGATTAGATTCAATCCACCATCTCATTCAATTGAGACAAACCTGTGAGTGCTTTTGACCAGTGCATTAAACGCCTCATCAGATTATACAACCTCAAGAACCTAATGAACCAAATCCCCAACACTAAAACTAACAGATCACCTCTTCATCCTCTGATGACTCTGTCTCCTCCTCCTCCTCCTCTTCAGGGAATTCCACGTCTGACTCTCCCGGAGCAATGGGCACACAGATGGTGAGGTTGGGATTGGTCATGTAACTGTCCTCTGCTTCTGGAGTAATGTACTTCCCTACATGCTGCTCTAAACTTCCCACGCCGCCGTTGCACTCGGTGTGGTTCTCTTTCAGTGACGCCTGCACCTCTTTGGTCTTCTCTCTGCGGCCCGCCAGTTTCCCGTTGAAGAGATCTTTGATGGCGTCCAGCAGCCAAGTGAAACCGAAGTGGATTCGACCGATGGCTATCTGAAGGTTGTTCATTTCTCCGTCATCGTCAGGTGCAGACAGGTTATCAGAGCTGAAGGAGCTCAACAACAGGGCCAGAAACAAATTCAACATCTAGAGAGAAACCAAGAATGCAGATCTGTAAGCAAATGATATGATTTGGATGCTTTACATTTGGGAATGTTTTGGGATGGACATTAGCTCACTGCATGTTATAAAGACAAATTGGATTTTGGGGCCAAACACTGATGTATCTATCCATTCACAGAAAGGCAGAAAATCAAAACAACAAACTGTTGTTTATCTAAAAACCTTCAGTTACATCAACAGGGTTACTGGGAGCAACAGTCTTTATAAGATAAGCCCTTGTTCAGTTGCAGGAATGTAATGTTCATGTCCATGTTCATCAAAACAAGCTTTTTTCTTGCAGTCTGGTCTGTTATAGATCGTTTCAACGGCAACAACATTAACAAACGTTACTGCGCATCCAGTAGATTTAATACAATCGGAATACATTGATCACGTGCAACACGCCTTTTTTCTCGACGCATTCAGTTCGAGTTCAGACTTCAAACTCACAACTAATCGACCTCATTGATCTGCTATTATACTGACCCGTCTCTATTTGGGATGACATGAGGTTGGGTAAATAATCACAGATTATAAGTTCTGGGTGAACTTTTTGTTTAAGTCTTAAGGCTCAGTTTAGATTTAAGGTTATACTTTGTAAAATTATGTTTGATGAATTGTGGTATGTGATTAAAATGAAACAAACACCCAAAAAGGCAAATATAGACAGTACACATAGACCTTCTCTAATAGATCAGACACTTTTTTGTCCTTTTCGGTCTAGTATTTCAGAAAGGACCAAATGCCCCACAATATTAGTTTAGTCCATGTTGTCTGTCCCAGTATACGGCTTTAAAAAGCTCCAGTGACTAACAGCTGTTTCTGCTGTGTATTAAACATTAATAGAGTACACAAGTTACCAGTTATGAGTTGGAAAAGAAGAGGATAATAGTGTATTCTTAAGTGCACTTAAACACAAGCCAGTGGACCCTATTCCACGAATGTGTTTCTAAGCAACACACAACAGGGGACTTCTGGGTAAAATATGGAGGTCAAAACTAAAATGTGCTGATGTGTTTTCTTGGAAAGGCCCTTAGTCAGGGTACATGCTATTTTTTCATTAGACGCAAATGAAAAGGTGTTACATGACTGTACGGTATGTTCTATATGTTGTAGAACTGTGCCTTAGTGTCACCAGCTGTTTCTATCCTTCACCGACTCATTTTCTGTTTCATCAGCCGAAATATGGCATCTACCCTGAGGATTCATGTATGTTCACAATCTGCCTAAACCCATTTGAGAAACTAGCCTTCATATACGGTATGATGCTAACATCAACCACGATTCCCACACCTTTTGACCAATGGATTTTCATGTTTGTTTTACAAGGCATTTTATAGAGCGTGAATATATTTGCATTTGTAACTTTATAGAATAACATTGCTAACATGACATCGTGTCTTCTTTTAGGACAGTCATTATGTCAAAACAGAAAAACTTAGGAAGAAAATCTTAGTGGCGTCTTATTTTCTGGGAAAAGTCCTTCATTTACTCTTCTTAGAGGTATTTTCTGATCACAACTGGATATTAGAAGAAAAGTCATTTTTCTCTAATGCCTTCTCATGTCTCTTCACTCCTGACATTTTTCTTAGGGTATGACGGTTTATCTTCAAGAATAATATACCACATTTATAGAAATGGAATATTTCAAAAAGCAAAACTTTTCTTTGTGTAATATTGTTTTTTTTGTCGCGTTTAGCATGTCTGACATTAGAGTCAATAAATAATTGTGACGTCTAAATGTTCTAGATTCACTTAATAGTTCAATAGCCATCATAACTCCAACCTAGAGTCATTTCAATAATAATCCCATGTTAAAATATCAGGATATCCACCAGAGAAGGTTAGTGTCTGAATTAGTCAATGCATACATCCATTTTGTCAAGTTTGTCCTAATTTACTCAAACATTTTGCATGCTTTTTTTGCATACAACAAAGGTATGTGGTAATTTATACTGCCAAGCTCCAAGAAAAACACTGTATCGTATGGTCCTTGGAGCTTGACAGCATAAATATGCATCACTTTCTTATTAGTTTGTACATTCTGTCTAATTACTCCTTTTCTTTTGTAGGCAAGAATGACAAAAGAGTGAGTCAATGATGACAAGGTATAAGTCAATTAATTAATTAATTAGGAACCGGAATAATGCTGCCCTGATCAATCACAACTTTATAAAGTAACAGACCAGACTTGTTTCCTTAAAAACTTTAAAAAATGTTTTTTTCTAGTATTTAACTGAATATGTAAGAATTAGTGTAGTCAGCTGGCCACTGTTGAATGGATGTGAAATATTGATATGCGTTTAAATTATTGTATTATGTGAGAAGAAAAAGACTGATGAATGATATTTTATGAATGTTGATGAATGTTGAATCAGGTATAATCATGTTAACAGAAAACAGCTCTCGTACTCACCACCAGGTTTCCTATGACCATGACCAGCATAAAGACCAGAATGCAAAGCGGCTGTCCAGCCACCTCCATACAATCCCACATGGCCTCGATCCACTCCCCGCACAAGACCCGGAACACGATGAGGAACGAGTGGAAGAAGTCCTTCATGTGCCAGCGAGGAAGGGTGCAGTCGTAGCTGATCTTGCACACGCAGTCCTGATAGTTCTTTCCAAACAGCTGCATGCCCACCACAGCGAAGATGAAGACGATGATGGCCAAGACCAGCGTCAGGTTCCCCAAGGCGCCCACAGAGTTACCGATGATCTTTATCAGGGTGTTGAGGGTGGGCCATGACTTTGCTAGTTTGAAAACTCTCAGCTGAGGACAAAATACCAAACATATTTCATTCAGCATTTATATTTTATCACCACTTAAAGGAATAGTTCACCCAAAAATGAAAATTAGCTGAAAATGTACTCACTCTCAGGTCATCCAAACTGTAGATGAGTTTGTCTTCATCAGAACAGATTTGGAGAAGTGTAGCATTACATCACTTGCTCACAAGTGGATGCTCTGCAGTGAATGGGTGCCGTCAGAATGAGAGTCCAAACAGCTGATAAAAATATCACAATATTCCACAAGTAAACCACACCACTCGAGTCAATAAGATAACGTCTTGTGATGTGAAAAGCTGCATGTTTGTAAGAAACTAATTCAGCGTCAGACCATTTTAACATAAATTCATTACTTTTGGGCAAAATAACAATAATAATGCTTCCTCCAGTGAAAAAGGCCATCCCCTTTGTTTTCCCCTCACATAGAAATCCACCAACACCATTGTTTAAAACTGTTTGGGACTGTTTTTAATTGTAAAAGGTACATGATCTGTGCATATTTCGCTCCTGATTCAGACAACAACACTGGAGAAAGCATTATTATGGAAAGAAGACTCATATTTTAGCAGGAAGTTTGAAGTTGAAAGCGTCTTTATGATGGATTTGTTTCTTACAAACAAAAGTTTTTCACTTCATAAAATGTCGACTGATGGACACGAGTTTTGTGGTTTATTTGTGTATTACTGTGATGTTTTTATCAGCTGTTTGGACTCTCATTCTGACGGCACCCATTCACTGCAGAGGATCCGTTGGTGAGCAAGTGATGTGATTCTAAATTTCTCAAAATCTGTTCCAATGAAGAAATAAACACATACATCTCGGATGGCCTGGGAGCGAGTGTATTTTCAATCAGTCATGTTATTTGTCACCAATGTATATTATTTGTTTTCAGCTGATGTCAGATATGTCTCATGTAAATTAACCTAACTGGTATTTTATTTTAGCTAAAGCATGGCATATATTTAGTTTGCAATGTGACTGATGTTGAACTAAAGGAAAGTGCAGCCCACTTCTTGAGATGTCAACTCCAACATATTTAATCTCACTAATGGATAAAGGATTACTGCTCTGCCAAATATGCACATGTGGGTGAAGCCATGAAAAAAAGGTCATTTTCATGGCACACACACAGCGCTGCCTAATAACTGTATTTATAACAAAATAAAAGGATGCTAAAAGCTCTGTGCAGCTTTAATCTGATAATGAATAGCAAGACACTCGACTCGAGTTCAAAGGGGTCAGACATGTTCAGCTGGACTGTGCGTGCCGCGATTGTCACGCGTACTGCATTTTACATCGCAGAGATACAGATGTGTTGATATTTAAAACTTTAACGGAGTGTCTGTACTGATGGATTCAGCGTGTGTCAAGAACTTCCTAATGAATGCCTCCTAATTATATACTACAGATACAAATTTAATTTTTTCTTAACTGTCCTTTCTGAATGATGTATACTAATATTTTTGATTTCAAAATTATTATTTATTTTTTAATTAGCCATAATGCATTTAGCTAGTTTCTCAATCCTTTTGAAATATGTGCATGCGTTATAACAAAAATGGCACTCGTTTCTGTGAATCAGTTCAAACGTTCTGCTTCAGTTAATGGATTCAAAATGACATTTCTCATATATTGAGCATGTGGCAATCCTCACTGTCCAATCCAGTGAATTTTCCTATGTCTGTTTCCAAGTCAAAACTTACCAGTCTGAACGAGCGGAGGACAGACAGACCCTCCACATTGGAAAGCCCCAACTCCATCAGACTCAAACAAACAATAACTCCATCAAAGATGTTCCAGCCTTGCTGAAAGTAATAGTATGGATCCAGAGCAAAGATCTTCAGCACCATCTCTGCCGTGAAGATTCCAGTGAACACCTGGTAAGCATGAACAAAACTTTACATTGAAATTAAATATATAATTCTACAGAAAGAAGCAAAGAAATAGGACTGGCTCAGATGCTCAAACACCGTTTTTGAGACCCCGCTATTACTATAATTGTCCTCACCAGGTTTCCAACACTCAGCATGCTGTTGAATTCATCAGTCATGGGGTAGTGTTCCAGCGCCATGAACAAAGTGTTGAGAACAATGCAAATAGTAATCGCAAGGTCCAGGAAAGGGTCCATCACCGTGACTTTAAGCCCTTCCTTCACTCTCAGCCAGGCTGGAGAGCAAGTCCAAATCAGGTACTTCTTTGCAAATTCATACCAGCATGGAGGACATTTCTGATGGGCCTCTTCAAGTTCTAAGAGGAGAAATAAAAATCGTTAAATGACTAACCGAGAAGAAACCTGGACATTAAGGTAAGATGATGTTTTATACGTTAGGTGTTGAATCATCTTTTAGTAGCTAAATTATTTATTCTTGACAGCTGTGAGATTAAATGGAGAGCGATCAGGAACGTTTGCTTCTTTGTCTCATGAGAAAACATTTCAGAAGAGAGCTCCACCGTCTCAAACTGTGCTCAGATTTGGCAAGGTACAAAAGTCTACAACCAAAAGAGAGAAATCTCAATTTGAACTCATTTCCCATCAAATTATTCTCAGATTAAATGATCTAAGCTGATATCTATGTTGATTTTATAGATCTGTAGTCTTACAGCATGTAAACAATTGACTAATTTTTGTCTTTTTATTTTTCTTAAACTATTTTAGTCCATCACACCGTCCATGGCGTCACTGAAGAAGCTGACAGAGCTCAGTCCTCTCTTCCTGCGAGGGGGCGGGACTTCCTCCTGCACGTCAACAGTCAGCTTGGCAGCTGCAGTGGTCTGTTTGTTCTGACACACTGGCTCCTGTCAATCAAAGTGAACATCAAAACATCAGATCTTTTCTAGAGCTTCCTCATTGTCTGCTGCTTAGGTAGGCAACTTCCTTCTAAAGCTGGATTTGAACTACAGTGGAACCATAAGATGGAAGCTGACAGTTTTTCTCGGACATTCTCCTTTACAACTACTTTTGTGTTCTTTGAAGGACAAACATATAGGATTCCAGGAACACCAGGGTGAGTAAATAACATGAGTTCCATTTTTAATGGAAAACGGTGTAAAGAGGTAAGACCATAACATACCATGTCTTCCCTGACCTTCTCCATGCTGAACGTTGGAACAGAGGTCGGGGTGTGCAGGCCGATGCTGGTGATGCCGTTCTGGTCCATAGAAACGTTTAGTCTGCCGTTAAGAGTGAGGGTGGGCATGAACACCTGCGACGAGTGACTCCTGATGCTCCCCGCACGACGCTTGTTCCACGGTGTCACCGTGGAACCTGCTCGGCTCCGCCCATCACCGTGGATGCTGTGTTCGTCGTCTGCAGACTCGGCCTCTGAACTGTTGTGCGGCCGGAAGGTAAAGATGCTGAGTTGGCTTCCGCGACGGGTGCTCAGAGGATGGGACGAGAGAGTGGCTAGGAGAGGGTGAGCTGGCTGGAGGACAGGAGAGAAATTAGAAAGAAGATGATTAGAAAGACAAGACATTGGGTTGTGCCGATAGACGATAATATTGTGTATCGATAATAGTCTGAGATATCACTTATGTCTGATGCCTTTGACGATAGCAAGACGATTATTATTATTATTAATCTAGTAATACTATCTAATTAATATTAGGGCTTATTTGTTCCATCATATTTCTTTTTCCGTGTTTTTACAGTCTTGCGCGTTATAACCAATCACACGCAATTCCATTGACTTTATGAATGCAGTGGTCAATCAGAGGCGTTCAGATGAGTCATCGCTGAAACAACGGACTTTTGTTGAATTCTTTTGACGAATTCTCTCGTCATAAACAACATGAAGATGTACGTGCGATGTAAGAGATTTATTCATCATACAGTGTAGATAGCTTCACTGATTATAACGGGAGGGTTATTTAAAGAGCACACTGAAGTCAGTTAGGATGTTCTTTAGTAAATTAGTAACTTTAAATGTTTCTATTAAATTGTTATTATGTTAAATATAAATTCAGGCAGATTAAAAACATTAGGCTGCTTCTAGCCTTATGCTGGAGTTATTACACTTTCCGGCAATGAAACTTAATTAAATAAATTAGGACGATAATATCGTGTATCAGCGAGCTCACAGGCTGACGATAGGACGGTATTAGAATTGAGCATATCACCGACACTAACAAGACATTCACTTAATAAATAACTGAAATAAAATATTACAACAGTTCACTTAGTTCAGCTAGTTGACGAGGCAACATTCATCATTTTATATTGAATTACTAAAATAACTAAAACTAATAAATATAATAAATACTATATAGATTTAATAAATTAATAAATGCTACATAAAAATTACAAAAAATAAATGACTAAAATTTGAACTAAAACTGAAGCGAAATTTAAAATGTAAAAATTATAATTCAAGATTTTTATTTGTCACATACACAATTCTACAGAATATAACCAGCAGTGAAATGTAAGTCAGGTCCGCTCCATGGACAGTGCAATGATATGAAATACAAACACAAGATAATAACCATAAATATAGGTATGCGGAAAAAATAAGAATAAAAAAGAAAAAAGGATCAAATAAAATGTATAATAAAATAATGTGCAGACAGTATACTATAGACTTAATAAATAATAATATAAGCAGGGATGTACATGGTATATACATAGCAGCTATACAATGCATCTATGATACTAAAATATTGTAAGACCGAAGCAACCGCTTTTGTTACATGTTATATAGAAAATGTGATATATTTAATATTTGAATTTTATATACTTTTCCTATTTTATTTTGGGATTTAAAAGTGCACTGTCATTTAAAAAAAGAAAATTAGATAACAGCTTTTTGAATCTGGAAAAATGACCAGTTATGAGTGTACCTTAAAGCCAAATATAAATAAAAGAGTTATGAAATAGTGCTTACTTTCTCATCAAATGGCTCAACGTTTGGCAAAAAGTTGTCCTCCATCTCTTCTGAAAGCATTCTGTGGGATCTGGTTCTACCTCGGCATTTCACCGAATCTTTTCGAGAGAAAGATGGCGGAGAGAAATCCACTGCCAGCGCCAGCTCAGCCTCATTTCTACGCTGTTTTGCTAATGCCTAATAGCAACGAGAACACAAAAATCAGATGCGCTTGAGCTGAATCTGCCATTCAAATTGAATACATAGAGTACAATAACAGTGTATTTCCTAATATACATGTTTCTTGCAGTGTTATGCAACACATTTTAGGAAGATGCTGGGAAAAAAAGAATCATTTCAGTATTTTAAGTTGTATTCAAAATCACCATGAAATGACATTCTCGATTGATTTAACTTGATTTTAACCAGTGGGAATCGACAGCCACAAAAGGAGAGGCAAAATACAGTTGTATCCGATACTGCAAGAAGTTGAGGTTCAGGTAATGACCCTTGTTTATTTCAGACAGCTAGTTATAAAGAGTTGTTGAATTACTCTCTGTTCCTTGCGTAGCTGTTCCACCGCCAGCTGAAACTCTCGGTCTTTTGCCCAGGCTTCTGCGATGGTCGCTTGGTTTTGCTCCTCGTATGCCATGGCCACGACAGCCAGGATCAAGTTCACCAGGTAGAACGAACCCAGAAATATCACCAGCACAAAGAAAATCATGTAGGTCTTCCCCGCTGATCGTAAAGTCTGTCACGCAGAGGAAGAAGAGACATGTGTAATAATATTTAGATGACAGATAACAGATAATTATTCCGTCGGTGTCATGTCTGCTACCTGATGATAGAGGTTTTCCCAGTAGTCTTGTGTCATTAGTCTGAAGAGAGCCAGGAAAGCCCAGCCAAAGGTGTCAAAGCTTGTGTAGCCGTAGTTTGGGTTCCGCCCTGTTTTTAAACAGTCAAACCCATCAGGACACTTCCTGTGTATGGAGGAAACATAAAGATACTTAACCACGGGGATGGCAGTATGAGTCATTAGAGAATATAGCAGAAACACATGGGGAAATATGACAAAAGTACCCCAAAAAATAAATATCATCATGCTTCTAGAAAATGAAAATATAATTATAATGTAATATTGTTTTCACTGTGACTTTAGCCAAAAACAAACAAGTCCCAATAACTTCTCATTAATATAGAACCTTTTCCCCTTGAATTGCGTATTAATTGACGTATTTTATTACTTGAATTGACAGTTTAATGGCAGTAAAATAAATATTACCATGATGTATAAATATTTTAAAGACAATTTTAAGTGTTATGCACAACTGTTCAAAAGTTTGGGATGAGTAAGATTTTGTGTTTTTGAAAGTAGTATTTTATGCTCATTAAGTCTATATTTATTTGATCAAAAATATAGTCAAATTGGTAATATTGTGAAATAATGTTTCAGTTTATTTTCTGTTATTGTAAAATTTAATTTATTTCTGTGATGCACAGCTGTATTTTCAGCATCGTTACTCCATTCTTCAGTGTCATGATCTTCAGAAATCATAATAATATACTGATTTACTGCTCAAGAAACATTTCTGATTATCATCTGTGTTGAAAACTTTACATTTTTAGACTTCCACTTTATATTTTTGTGGAAACTGTGATATATTTTCTTTTTCTTTTCTTTATTTGATGAATAGAAAATAAAAAAACAGCATTTATTTGAAATATAAATGTTTTGTAACATTATAAGCAACTTTACTGTCACTTTTTTATAACTTGAATGCGTCCTTGCTTACAGTATATAGCGTTCCCAAACCTTTGAATGGCATTTTTTATAACATATTCAAATATAGAGATACGGCAGCACAACAGTCATATACATTAAGAAAGACCCAAAAGGAAGATTATAAGTAAACAGATGGATAGAGTTGCAGTTCATTTTTTTCCTCCCATCCTCTATCCATCCTCTCTCTCTCTCTGTTACCACGGTGACATTAAGTTTGAGTGACAGGCCGAGCAGAGGACAGATGCATGTCAATCTGACAGAGGGATCATTTAGTAATGGAACTGCCAACATCTGGACAGCAGAGCCGCAAAACCAGGCCATCTGTAAATCTCTCGCCCAACGGCAGGAAGAGAGAGACCATGCAACCATGATCTCCCTGACAATGTGTTCAAACACACACAGGTTTATATAATACAGTCCAGTACAACACCACGCTCAGACCGTAGCAATAAAACCTGTCATAAATCTAGAACGTTATTTTAGACAATCCTTCTCAAACTCTCTTAAAAGGAGAATTGATGACAGTTTTATATGTGAAATATCTTTATGCGCTACTGGTTTAAAGTTTGGGGTCAGTATATTTTTTCATGTTTTTGAAATAACACTTTGCTATTTTTTTAATCAGAAATATGGTAAAAACCATAATATTGGGAAAAAATATTACAATTTAAAATATCTGTTTCCTGTGTGAATATATTGTACAATTTTATTTATTTCTGTGATCAAAGCTGAATTTTCAGCATCATTACTCCAGTCTTCAGCGTCACATGATCTTCAGAAATCATTCTTCAAGAAACATTTCTCATATAGTTATTAGTTGAAAACAGTTGTGATGCTTAATATTTTGTGGAAACCATGATGCATATTTGTTCAAGATTTTTTGATGAATTGAACGTTCTAAAGAACAGAATTTATTTGGAACAGAAATATTTCGTAACATTCTAAATGTCTTCATTGTTACTTTTGTTACATTTAATGTGTTCTTGCTGAATAAAAGTATTAATTTATTTAAAAAAAACACTTACGGACCAAACCCAAACCTTTGAACAGTAGTGTATGTAAAATTGTATTTCTAAACAAAGTTAATGCTCAAATGACGCATACCTAAGAACTCCATTACGTCTCAAGAGCTAGATAAGAGCTTTTTTTGAGCAATACACTTTTACTGTAAGACACTGAGATCCCTGTCTAGGCAACTCTGAGCATAGTTTCAGACATTTTTGAGATCTCTTCTGACACTGTAGTTTTAGTGGAACTGAAGATTTGAAAGATTTAAGACTTTTTCTCAGGAGCAACATCTAAGAGAAACAACTGAGCGTTTAATGAGATCTCATTTGTGGTTTTGTTTCTTCTTTCCTGTAGGTCTGCTCCAGTCCAGCATCAGTCAACAGGTTAAATCCGTGCATTAGTCAGGATTGAGGTTGCTATGAGGATGGAGGGACTCGGGTCTCTATAGTAACTGTGTCCTGGAGGTGACTGAAACGATGGTAATAAGATCTGACCACTGACCTTTCATATCAGCTGCTGAAGAATTTAGCAAGTATTTGACAGCAGGCTATTCACACATATATTTGTGTTTCTGTTCAACATAAACTGTGGCACAGACACAGGTGTGCTGTTATTATATGTTTTATAAGTGGCTTATGATTTTCAGTTGTACACTATAAAGTGTCCAAACAAATCTCTCAAACATGCATTGAAGAGCCCGAGTCATATAAGCTTTTGGATTATACCAAAAGACCAAGGCATATTTAGTTCCATTTACCAGTATTTTACATTATTTCTGAATGTAATAATAACCCAATCCACAAAAAACATTCAAAGAATCTTTTACTAATACAAATGTTATTTCTGAATGCTCTCTGAATTTGTATTTTGGCAAACTTTGTTACTTTTGAATGTCCTCTGAGCGCTGTACAAGAAGTAGTAACATTTTAAAAACCGCTCTCTGCTACTGTTTTGAGAACATTATTAAAAGACCTGATAACTCTAAACAAACATTGTTATAATTACTGGAAGAATGTGTATTAATAAGTTTGAGAGAACCTTAGAACGTTAGCCAAAGTTCTAAACTACATTCTTTGTTAAGATAAGATCAACTTTATTGTCCCGAAGGAAACTTGTGTTGGACACATACAATATGATATCTGCTGTTTTACACAAATAACACACTAAGTACATATAATACATACAGCGACCCCCACAATATACAGAGAACAACTAAACTGCACCCTACCTATTGTGCAACACACCTTTAATCA
Source organism: Oxygymnocypris stewartii (assembly GCA_003573665.1). Taxonomy (NCBI): domain Eukaryota; kingdom Metazoa; phylum Chordata; class Actinopteri; order Cypriniformes; family Cyprinidae; genus Oxygymnocypris; species Oxygymnocypris stewartii. The sequence goes on along the minus strand of QVTF01006952.1, from coordinate 4,428 downwards.
TCATGTTTAGATATATTTGCACACACCAGATGGGAAGATATATATATATATATATATGTATAATTGTTGACCTCTAGTTAACTTATCATGTAATGCTTTGATGGACAATGGGACAAAGGAGTTCGTTAGCTGTTAGCAGTTGTTAGCCAGGAAAATGTGACTTATTGATGCTAAATTTTTTTTAACCAATAACACAATTTTTACCTATTTGACTTATATTCCAGAAATGCAATAATTGCATTTTGACTACATTTTTATTAGTCCCCAATTTCTAAGAAGTGGTTTTAAACAGAAAATCCAAATGAATTTAAGCCGTATTCAAGCCATACTAATAAGCTGTCTTTACACAATATTACTCTAATTCCATTCCAAGAGTAATTCATTGGTCTGGTTTTGGTGCATCTAATGTTATATAGGGCATTTTCTGTTTGTATATCAGTACATGTCATTCTCTGTTTCTCATACAGAGAGAGAGAGAGAGAGAGAAAGAAAAGAGCAGTGCAAATCCCCGATGTTCTGTTGTGGTAAAAACAGCCATTAACAAACCTAAAAAGGGCTTAGGAGGGATCAGATGTGAATGTGGGAGCCGAGGAGAGCACTGATGGGACTGAACGTGTTAAACCCAGATCACAGAGCATTGTTTCTTCTCACTGAGTGAACTTGAGAGGAGTTAGAAAGACTCGTAGGATGAGATTTGTAGTATTTAAGGCGAGTGAAACTGATTAATCGGGAGTAATTAGAAAACCCTATGCTAAGTAAAGAAAGCTTGTGTATTTTGTCTAAAAGTTATTCAATAGTTTGTAGCCAGTAAAAGTTAAATTCTCAAGTTCAATGCAAAGAAATCACATCTTGCAGTTTATAAATTCTTCTCTCAATTGTTCTGTTTTTGGGTTATTGTTTTCTGTTCCTCATAATCACTAATACCCCTAACAGTGCAATATTTCACTTTAACACAGATGGTATTTCGCTCAATACAATCCTGGAACGAGTCCTGGCACCACAAACATCATCCCGTGGCTCCAGTGTTGCTGGATTTGCAGGATTATGTCTCTGCGCACTGAAGATGGAGACGGTTCGTGAACGTTCACTCTTAATTCAGCGGGTTATTTCCGTGAGATTGTTTATGCACAAAGAAAAAACTCTCAGCGTTCATGGCCTGAATACATTAATTACAGTGTTTCTTTTAAAGTCTAATTCTTTTAATGCAGTAATTATTTTAAATAAATAAACAAAACATTTGCTCATTTAAAACCTTTTTCAGTCATTTAAATAATTAAGAGAATAATCAGGTGTTAAAAATGCATGTGCTGTAGTTTTAATTCACTCTTCCACAAATTAAAACCTAAAAGAAAGTCTTCAATTCAATAAAGTTGTGGTATTAAATTTTGCATGCACTTCTAAACAAATAAATATTCTCTGAAGTTTTTATTTCCAATACAAATTTCTAAGCATCCTTAAAGCGAGATACATTTACTTGAGATGCAAAATGAAGAAGAGAAACTGGTTGGTTACTAATGGTCCTCCGTCAAAAAAATCTGTCTCTAGAAATGGCTCAGGTCCCTCCTTCAATGCAAGTCAGTATTTTTCACCTGTTTTTTCCATCCACCAGGTATAAATTAAGTCTGATCAATTAAAGCACACCTCTGCTCAACGAGACACCTGGTTTGAGGAATGGTTCACATCATGTCCTGCACACAATAATGTCACAGCAATCCTCAATGCATCGATGCACTCGAGATGTTCAAGAGGGTGCATCACAATCTCCTGCTTCTTTCCCGTGGTAGGAGAATCACTGCAGGTTTATTATAAGGTTAGTCGTTACTAGACTGCATGGGACTTTAGGTGTCATATGAGGATTGCTTTGAGCTCTGTATTAGAGGGCTAATATAGTGGGGTTATGAATAGTGCATTTTAGGTACACCAACAGATTGTAAAATAGGATTTCTTTAATTAAATTTTATTAGGGTGGCTTAAAATCATTAATGCATTTTTTTTATGTTTGAATACTTTTTCTTGCAATCTATAATGCAGAGACAACTTGATTAATTCAGTCCGATGAGCATGCTGTGCTTTATTTATTTGATCATCAGGGGTGTGTTATTTTAGTGTCACTGCATATTATTATTGCTCTTGTCAACACTGAGTAAAATTTTATTTTGATAATTTTGTTTCCATATTTAGTTAATGTTTTGGTAATTTTTTTAGGGTATTTTTGTCATTTTGATTAATTTAATTTTTTAATGTCTATATAGGTTTTAGTCACTTTAGTACTTCAACTTCAAATTGATGATGAAAGATATTATTTTGTTATTCTATATATTGTTTATTTTATCTTATTATATTGTATTTATTGAGAAACCTATATTTGTAATGTATGTATTTCTTTATTGCAGAGTTTTTCCTAACATTAAAATAGGGCTTTAAAGTTTGTTCTCCTAATGACAGCTGCTCGTTTAGTCATATCGTGAGAGATTGTGGTTAACTACCCCAGACCTCTGATCATACACCACATGTCACCATGCTGACCGCTCGGTGTCCTCACACGCAGAGACGACGCTGTGTGTTCTCAGATCAACCATCATCCCTTTTAGGATTTATGGAAATCACAGCTGCACTATGGCTGAGCTTGATTTCATATTAATGACAATTGGCTTGATGAGCTCATGGTAGACTGATACGGAGTGATTATCTATGAGGCCGAGCTGAAGCAAGCAGATAGATCTACATTCATTAGAAATGTTATATTCAGGAATTCACACTCTAAAACCTTGTTGGATTTATCTAATGTAATTAGTGAGATGACTTACCCAGCATCGCTGCTGTATCCGCATATTAAGCCATCCTTGGATCCTTCAATTTTGTAGAAATTATCTAAAAAACAAAAATTTAATTACTTTTGCAAGACATGTCAGACTGAGAGTTGATTTACTGAAACCTTGATTCAGGGTTATTATCGTTAACTAAAACCCTACAAAAAAAAAATACATTACTTGAAATAAATATTAACTAAAAATAAAAAATGGTTTATTACTATGATTTATTTTTATTATGTATTATAATTAATAATTATTATAAGTATTATTATGATTATTACTTAATTATTTTATTTCTGTTACTGGCTAATGAAACATTTCTCATTGTTATTTCAATTGAAGTACTAGAATAAATAAAACAAACCAAACAAAAACACAACAAAATTGATAAAACTTTACCTAAAATGAAAATTAAAACAGAAACTATAAAACATAAAATGCAATTAAAAATATTCACTAAACCTGTGATAGTGGATACTAAAATAACCCTGCATTGAATGTCTGTTTAGTTTGATTATAGAGTTCATTGGTACTTTAAACATCTCTAATGAATCCACTAAGCAGAACCATGTGACCTCTGTCAAGTTGATCTAATACTGACTGACAAAACGTTTCATTGATTTGTTTCAAGTGCCAAATCAACCTTGTTCAACATTAAATATCATCTTACAAGTCGATGCCATTCACGATTCATTGGTTTTCATTTCAATGCAAAAGAGATTTCAGAATGATTGAATGTGATTCACTCAGTACATGTTCAGCACATTGATTTGATTGACTGAGCTTTGCAACGTTATACATTGACAGTAGAATTAAGGATTGCCGTGCATATGTAGTATTATGTTCAATAAAAGTGGACTGAACCTTCATTAGTTAAGAAGTCCTTAATGGAGAGCCAGGTCTTATTGTTACAAACGAAGCTCCCGTTGCCGGGGAAGGTGGAGTTAACACAGTGGGCGGGGCTACGGACACACTTCTGTCGTAGGATTCCCATGAAGAGCTGTAGACCAATCAGAGCGAAGACACTGAGACAGAAAACTGTGAGGATCATCACGTCCGCTAGCTTTTAACCGACTGGATGAGAGCACTGACAATGGTCTTTAAACCTGAAGAAAAACAAAACACAAATTGTTAAGTTGATTGGCGCATCCAGTGCCTGATGAAAGTACAGTGGACAGCGGGACTGAGCGCGACTCTCACCTGGGATCACTGATATCGTTTTTAGAGCACGCAGAACTCTGAACGTCCGTAATGCGGAGGACGTTTCCGAGGTCCACAAACTCTGTCACATACCTGGGAAAAAACACAAGTCATTCTTTAAAACAAAAGCTCAACTCTTTAAGATAGTGTACAAAGTTTGTGCATTGATTTTTGTTCATGCAAAGCCATGATCATTTTGGCTCTCGACTCAGAAATGTGATTTATACACACAGTTAATATAAAGCAATGATGATAATTTATGGGGCTCCATTTTATCGATCTGAGCGCATGGCGCAGGTGCACCCAGGGCGTGTCCGAATCAGGCTAGTTTAATCTAGCTAGTTAATCTGCTAGTTTAAGACTGTGGCGCGCCCCAGCGCGGGCGCATGGTCTAAACGGGTTGTCGAAATGAGTT